>JBBMEG010001866.1:0-23850 GCA_037832605.1 Cyclanthera cordifolia | reverse complement strand
AATATCCGTATTTTTAAGAAAATCGACACTATTTCTCCCTTCTAAAAAATCGGTCCAAATACTTTTGGTGTCGGTCAAATATCCGTATTTTTAAGAAAATCGACACTATTTCTCCCTTCTAAAAAATCGGTCCAAATACTTTTGGTGTCGGTCAGACTGACACCAAATATCCGTGTTTTTTAAAAAAATCGACACCATTTCTCCTTTTTAAAAAACCGATCCAAATACTTTTGGTGTCGGTCGGACCGACACCAAAGGTTGGACCAACACCATTTCTTATTTTTTATTTTTGGTTAAAAAGACTGATCTTCTTCCCCTCATTTCTTCTTTGTTTTCTTCTTCATTTCAACTTTTTCTCCCTAATTTTCATCGAAACCTACTCACTTTTCAAACATTTTCTTCTTCTTCTTCCCCAAAAACTCCATTACTTTTCTTCTTCTTCTTATCTCTCTTTTCTCCTTTACCCGAGGCCAAAAACTACACTTCAAAGGTACTAATTTCTTTGTTATTTTTTTGCTATTTTTTAGTTTGCTATAATTTATAATTTATTTCATTATTTTTTATAGTGAAGTTCTTCTAAGAAGGCAAATGCTATTTTTTAGTTTGCTATAGTTTATGTATTTTGTTTAGAGTAATACTTGCCTCTAAGAAGACAAACTATAGCAAATATCTTGGGTTCTTTCAAATAAATGAAGTGTTGATGTTTGTTTTGTGTGTTTCTTTCAAATATCTAGAGTTCTATTTATTGTCTTTCAAATATCTAGGGTTCTAACCTACATTATGCATCCCTTAATATTTGAATATCTTTTTTCTTTTTTTTTTTTTGGTTTATTTATATGTTTTAAAATAGTGCCTTAAAATAGTAGTGCCTTAAAGTAAACAGAGCCTTATAAATTTGTGTTTGGAATTTTACCCTTGTGTGTAGGTATTATTTTAGTTGGGATATGAATAAGTTGTTGATGCTTAAGGATTGAATGCCACACGAATATAGTTTAGGAGTTGAGAGTTTTATAGAAAATGTTTTACGACATTTAGAAGGGTCAATTGTTGTTTGTTGTCCATGTCTGAAATGTGTGAATGCCAAGTACCAAAATGTGTATGCAGTAAGAGACCATTTATTTGTAAATGGTATCAATCAAAGTTATGACACATGGATTTGGCATGGAGAATCTATATCGACGAAAATAAGCAATATTCAAAGCGACATTCCAATCGATCAAATTATACATGAGGATTTGGATGACCAAATACGTACTAGCTCTTGAACCGTTAAGCGGTGAAGAGATTCTTGCAGAACTAAATGCTATTCAATTTACTCATGGTAAAGGACGTAGAAAAGAGTAACATGCAAACACTTATTAGAAGAAGAAATCAATTTTTTTGAGTTGGAGTATTGGAAACATTTTCATGTGCGACATTGTTTAGATGTCAAAGAAATCGAGAAGAATGTTTGTTCTAATATTATTGAACCCTACTTAAAAATCCTGGCAAAACAAAAGATGGGTTAAAACTTGTCAAGACCTAGTTGAATTGTATATCAGATCGGAGTTAGCCCAAAAATGGGAGAGAAAAGAATATTCTTGCCTCCAGCATGTTACACACTAACAAGAAATGTAAAATTGAGAGTGTGTAAAACATTATATGAAATTAATATACCGGAAGGATATTCATCCAACATAAGTAAAACAGTATCGATTAGTGATTTGAAACTTTACGGGTTAAAATCTCACGACCATCATGTTTTGATGCAACAACTACTACCTAAACAATTCGTGGTATTTTTCCTAAACATGTTCGATACGCTATCATTCGTCTATGCTTTTTCTTTAATACTATATGTTCTAAGCCGATAGATTCAACTAAGTTGAAAGAATTGCAAGATGATGTAGTGGTCATTTTATGTTTTTGGAGAAGTTTTTTCCACCATCATTTTTGGTTCATCTTGTGGTTCATCTTGTAAGAGAGATAAAATTTTGTGGACCAGTTTATTTGAGTTAATTTTCAGGATTAAAATTTGAAGTTATATTATGTTTGTAAAGATGAGTTTAGAGGTGAATTTTGGTGATTTGACATTTTCAAGGCATTGTTTCTCATTTGTCTTGAAATAGACAAATCATCAATTAGCTTTTTTTTTATATATAAGCTTTTATACTTTTAATGTCGGTCACAAATGGTGACCTACTATAATAAACCAGGCTTAAATGAAAATTGTGACCTTCATGCATATATGTGGTGATTCATAAAAATCTGTTTTTTAAAAATTAAAAAGGTCATTTTTAATGTTTTGCATATTTAGTGACGGACAGAAACTTTAACCAAAAGTCTTTGATGTCACGCAAGATGACCGACACCAAAGGCTTTTAGTGTCAGTGACTTATATCTGTCAAATGCAGTTAAACGATAGTAGTTTAGAGTTTTGCTAGATAATTTGTGCATGCGTTGTTTACACATGCTCCAACTTAAAAGAGTTTTTTTTTTTTTTTTTTTAAGTAGATGAAGGAGAATGTTAGGAAATTATAAATAAAATGACTAGATTTAGTATTAAATATTAGGTGGATTTTTTTTTTTTTTTTTTTTTTTTTTTTTTGAGATTACAATAATTCGAGTGAAGATTCAAATTTGTAATTTCAATATTTTTAGGTATGCACCAATATTATTGAACTAGTATTCTTTTTGACAAATTAGGTAGAAAATGAGAAAGCTTTGGCCATCAAGTTCTCCAAGTTTAATAATCAACGTTGCTTTTTTCACGGTCTATTCAATTTAAACGAAAAATATTCATTCAAGAACCATAATATGAACAAATGAATAATGATTAAGCATTTAAGATCTCCACCGTGGACCATGAGGAAAGGGCACGTAATAAATAAAATATAATAACCACATTTGTCGGCACCGTAAATAGCAGTATATACACATTTATTTTTAAATGTCTTGGATTCTTCAACGTACACGTAAAAGCCTATAACTAATTTAATTGGGTAGCTTCTCATTTTCGCTCCTCTTTACTTTTCTCCCGTCAAAAGTAATGACAACAATAATTTACAACAAACAATAATTAATAAATAGACCTTCTATTTTCTGGATTTGAGCTACCAAATCATTAAAATTAGTAAATAAAAAAACATTATGGTAGTTGTTTGGATGAGCTACCTACCTATAGGCACCCAAAAACATACGACCCATAGTTGTTCAAAGCAGCTATATTAGCCAATTATTTTCATTCTTGTTTAATTATTTTTATTTTTATTTTTATTTTATTAATATTAATTTCTACTCTTATCTCATTACGTAAGTATTTAACTAAATTACTACCAAACAATGAAATTAACTCGTGACTAACCCTTTCGATAACATCCTTTTTTAATTTGTAGTTGCCTATTAATTTTGAGATGGAAGAAAACCAAACTGTATTTATGATAGTGGGCTAAGCTGGTTGTCAAACAATGCTTGTATGCTTCTGGAATTGTAAAATAGACAACGAATAACTCCCAGATTCAATAGTAAAAACTCTGATGCTGGGGGCAATGATAGGTAATTTCAACTCTTTTCAAGTAGAGTAAAAACATGTTCATGTCGGTTAAGATAGTGGCTCGTTGATGATAGTGATTCAATGTGTTATTCTGTTAATGGGAAGCTTATGTAGTACGTCTCGATTTGGTTAATAAAGGCAGTTTGTTCTTTCAAAAAAAAAAAAACTAAATAATGGAATCAAATCAATAAATTCGATTACAGTATATATTTAGTCGAATGTGACGTTTGAGTGCATTTAGATTAATTATAATGGCATTGCTGTTGTTAGCGTTAAGATGTTGTATTTGTTAGATTAAACAGATCATACTTCTTGTTATTTACATCTTTTTCGCTAGATTCAATAAATAGGGATTTAGGTTACATTGTATGAATGTGAAAGATTTCTATATTCAATACGAGAGCAATATATTAACAGTGGGAAAAACAAATGGAAGAAATTATTGTTTTGTTGCTCAAAAGAACAAGTAATTTCTACACGTAAATAAGAAACAAGTCAAATCAATAAAGTCAATTTTTGGGGGTTAATTATAAATTTGGTCTCATGTTAGAATTTAATCCCTATGATTTTAAAATCTACACTTTAGTATCTGTGTTTATAGAAATATAAAATTTAGTTCCCATAGTTTTGATAAATATAGAATTTAGTCTCTATGATTTGATAGGGTCTACAAAATAGTTTATGTTATTCGTAAATTATAGGCGAATTTAAGTAAATAAAATGTAACTTCTAATGTATGAATGATTGCATGTTTTTGTCCAATCAATTATTTACCTCACACTCTCATCGTTAAATACAAAAATAATATATTATCTTCTACGTATTTTATTCACCAACAATTACGAACGAGAGACTATATTTTAGATGTTATCAAACCTTAGGAACTAAATTCTAAGTTTTCAAACCAAAAACCATACAGACTAACATCTAGATTTTTTAAATCACAGCACTAAACTCTAACATTTTTTCAAACCAACACGAACTAAATTTATAATTTACCCTTGTTTTTGTGCTTTTATACCAATTGAAAAGTCTCATTTTTTGTTGTAAAAAAAGTGTTAACTTTTGCAGCATTGTTCTTCTCTTGGTAATATGAAAAAGAGAAAAGCATGTGAACTTTAAAGACGTGTTCGGTGGAGGGATTAGAGTTAAATTAATCAGTGTCAAGTTAAGACGGATGTTAAGTTAACTGTGTCTGGTGCAAAGATTAAGTTAAGCTAGATTAAGTTAGGTTGTTTGTTGTTTGTTGCAAGGATTAAGTTAAGCTGAGTGTCAAGTTAAATTTGGTGAAAGAGTTTTTCATTTATCATTTTACATGTATTTTTTAAAATGATTTTTCAAATAAAGGTATCATATTTTGTATTAATTTGAACGTTCATAATCGAATTAAAATTATAAGTGAAATGAACTAATACATGTAAAAATTGCAATTGTTTTACTGGGGTTCATTATCTAAAAGAAATAAATGCACATTTTATATCAAAGTAAAAAAATTATAAAATAAATATAGAACATAACTAATTAATTGGAAATCAAATTAAAGTGCTTGTAAGCGGAAAATATTGTTTTCATTTCACATTCAACTATTTGTATTATAAAAATAGAAGTGGTTTATAGCTAGAGATGTCTACGGGGCGGAGTCAAGGAATGGCGTCCCTGTCTCCATCCCTGCTACCAAAATCAATTCTTGTCCTTGCAAAATTCACCATTTATTTTGGCGGAGATCGAGTTTTCAGCAAGAAATTTTATCTCATTTAATTTATTTTTTTCCTTTCAAATTATAATTTTTATAAGTATTGTTTTAATAATATTTTAAAGATTTAATTCTATCAAACTCCCAACATGTAAAATTCTACTTACAAATATGCTTGAAAATGCTCTTAAGAAATTCGTCAAGATTACTAAAGAATAAAACATGGTCTAAAGTTCATAATTGATCAAATTAAATACCTTATTTGCTAATAGAATCACGTGAGGGAGTAAAACTTGCTCAAGTAACCTTATAAGCAAATTCAAGCACTTAAGACCAATTCATACTACAATGTGAAGGTTGCCACAAGTTGGCACCCAAACGACACCTCTTAAAAAGTAATAAAAATAATAAAAATAATCGGTAAAATATAATAATTAAAAAAAAAATCTTAATAGTGTTAGCTCAAATTTAATGCGCACACTACTTTAAATGACCTTGGAACACATTACTGTAAGTTATTTCTATTCAAAACGGTAGAATAAGAGCATGCAATAAAATGTGACGGAAGCTCGTACGTAAATACAAAAATTCAATCTAATTAATTATTAATTTACATGCAGCTCTTAGGTGATTAACCATTGTTGAATAATTAAAGAATTCACCTTGACTGACACCTCTGAACAATTTTGGTGGGTCAAATATGGAAAGGTTCTTAGAGAAAATTAAATGAGCTGGAAAAATATAGATCACTCATTTGTGAGGGTTTCTCAATTTGAGAATTATGTTTCTCTAAAATGAGTGTGATAATAATGGGGTCTCTTGAACCTACTATTTATAGTCAATATTTAAATTAGGAAAATATAATATTTTTGAATATCTAATATTAAAAGTGAAATATTTTTCTTCCCAATTTTGAATGTGAAATTCGAGTTTCATCCCTCTCGAATCTATTTTTCCTTCTCCAATTTATGGGAGGAGAATCTCAACTCTTTTTATTTATTTTTAATTGATATTTTATCCAATAATGCCAATTGTATAATATATCCAATATATTATTAAATAAATAAATTCCTTGAATTAATCTATACAATATATTAATTCTCTAATTTAATAATTATCCAATAATTATTCAATTAATTAATATGTCCAACATATTAATTAATATTCTCCATTTAATAATTTTTCAATAATTATTAAACCAATTAATATGTCCAATATATTAATTTATAATTCTCAAACTTAATAATAGTTATCCAATAATTATTAATGTAATATGTCCAACATTTTACAAGTGAGCAGTCAATAATTATCCCTGAATTATTTATAATTAATTTATCCAATAACTTAATTTTTCCACTTTAATATTTATCCAATAAATACTAATTAATATATCCAATATATTAATCAATTAAGTTTAACTATTAAACTTAATAATCATATTATTTATGTCCCACTGTTTGAATTTGAACTTCTCAAATTTATTCTCTAATGAAACAGTGTATCAATAGCACTTATGAGCTAGCCTAGGGGACCGCTGAACCTATAGATTGAAACTACAACAACCTGGGATCCAACCCCTACTCGTTAACATCAGACTTATTCCACTAAAACTCTATGCTAAAATCTCTCGTACTATTCGACAAGTTAACGTCCACAAATATAATCGGTCATCTGTCATATGATTCTTCACGAGCTTGTTCGTAATTCACAATTGGGACATGAAATCTGTTCTGCCCTAGTGATTACATATTTCTTCTTAAGCGACATTAATTTCTCTATTGAACAAGTTGTTTATAGTCCCACTATATATCCATGTCGTCTCGGGCCAATGAGAGGTGGGTACTATTTGTTCAAGTCCCAAAATCAATTCTTAAGGGAACAACTCTACATCTTCCTCAACATTAGGGAATGCGTGAATTCCTTCTTGTGACGTTGCGTTTCCAATTACTCACTACGAAAATCTCCAACGTGGAAGACTTATTGACTCATTGTTGTTTGACTGGTCTCGCTCATGCACATCAAAGGATGATATTGTAAAGTTAGAGTTCGGATGCCACTCAGAATTTAGATCACACCGATATACGATCATCCTTAGCGAAGTAGTTGATACGAGTTTATAACGACATTACTAGCTAATCATAAAACTTCAGGTCTCGTCTTATGTAAAAAAAATCTTTTTTGCATAGGCGCCCTAACTCACATGTCTCCATATAAACAACCACGATCAGGTTGTTTGCAACTGATCTTGCAAAGTGGACCGCACCAACACTACTACGTGAACTTAGGCACCCTAGTCTTAGTCCATATATTGTAGGAAATTTAGGTTATAAACTTGGAACTATATCAACTTGTATATCCCACATATTTGTCCAAGTGCATCTTAAATGACCAAGGCTATATCGACATTAATTCAATTAATGCGCTAAATGTTGAATGACATTTGAATATTAAATGCACAATTTAGGGAAGATGATGAGTTTTATTAATAATTGAAATTAACATAATAACTTTTATTAATAACTAAAAATAACATTAAATGTTTATTCTTAAATATAGAAACTAATACGCCCTTAGGGCACAACCCCTAACAATCTACCGTAGGCAATAACGCCCTAGTAGGACTAATACATGTTTAGCTAAAACACCAAGTCCCAAACTTACTCTAGACCGTGAAAGACGCCTTATGTAGACCTAACTCCTTAGGTAACTCTCACACACTTTAGCCTAGAGAGTCTTTGTAAAAGAATCAACAACATTGTCAGTCGTATAAATTTTGGTGACAACCACTTCACCTCTATGCACTATTTCTCTAATGATGTGATATTTTCTTCTCTATATGCTTCCATCTTTTATTACTTCTAACTTCCATAGAATTAGCCACCGCCTCGCTGTTATCACAGTACAAAGTGATTGCATTATCCATTCCCGAAACTACTTCCAAAACTGTTATGAAGTTTCTCAACCATACTGCCTTTTTTGCTTCTTCACAAGCAGCCACATACTTAGCTTGCATAGTTGAGTTAGTGATGCATTCTTGCTTGGTACTTCTCCAAACTATAACTGAGCCATTGAGGGTGAACACTGATCCTGATGTGAATCTTATAGAGTTCTTATCAGTTTGAAAATCATAGTCTGTGTATCCAATAAGGATAAAATCCTTAGGACTGTACACAAGCATATAATTTCTTGTTCTTCTTAGATACTTTAGTATATTTTAACCAGTGTCCAGTGACAGAATTATGGATTTGACTGATATCTACTAATAACGCCTGTCGCCTAGTATATATCATGTCTTATTCACAACATAGCATACATCAAGCTTTCTACTACCGATGCATACAATATCTGTCTCATTTCCTCAAGCTTTTGAGATGTGTTAGGACTGTCTTTCTTAAACAATGAGATTTCACTTCTAAAAGGTAATTGACTCCTTTTGGAACCTTTAATCGCATATCTGACTAACATCTTGTCAATGTACGATTCTTAAGTCAAGACTAGCATTCTTATGAACCAATATCTTATAATCTGGATCCCAAAAACGTACAAAGCGTCACCCAAATCCTTCATCTGAAATTGGTTAGCTAGTCATTGCTTGATATTAGTCACCATCCTTGTTTCATACCCAATGAGTAAGATGTCATCTACATATAACAATATGAATGCCACCTTATTGTCAACGATCTTCTTGTAAACAAAAAACTCAGCAACGTTGTACTCGAAGCCAAATGATTTGATCACACAGTCCACTCTTTCTCTTTGAGTGAAGTCATTTGCTATAAGTCTAGCCTTGAATGTTTGCACTTTCCCATCTACACCTATTTTTCACTTGCAGATCCACTTGCACCCAATAGGCCAAACATTCTTTGGTGCATCTACAAGTAAACAGACTGAATTAGAGTACATGGGCTTCATTTCAAGGTTCATGCCTTTTATCCACTCGTCCCGATCAATATCCTTCATTGTATTTTCAAAAGACAGGGGATCTTTAACATTATCATGGATAACGTTTGATGTCTCCAAGAGACATTTATAGGGAACCAAATTTCTCCTAATTCTCTCACTGCGTTGAGGCAGAAGACTCTCCTTATTGAGCGGGATTTGAACATCAAATCCAATGATTCATCAACTATCCTAGCTGACGAGTTTCCAGAATCCAATGCTAGTGAGCTGTCAACGACTCTTGTTTATCTTCCTATAACAAATCTCGTTGTAGGAATCGTAGCATTATCATAACTTAATTCTTTTAGCACCATTGCTGATTGAGGTTTATGGTCTCTAACATAATCCTTTACTAAGAATGTTGCATTTGTCGACACAAACACTTTATTCTCATATAGGTTATAAAAATAACGCCCTCTCGTTTCCTTGGGGTAACCTATGAATATGCATAGCTTTGAATGTGGTTCTAACTTCTACGATTTTGTAGTCAATACATAGGCCTAAATTTCCCAAATTCTAAAGTTGTGTAAACTACCTTCATGTCATTTCTATAACTCATAGGGTGTCTTCGAGACACTCTTTGATGGCACCATGCACAAAATATTTAACACGGTCTCTAACACGTATCCCCAAAATGATATCGGCAGTTGAGCAAAGCTTATCATTGACTAGACCATTTTAAAATGGTTTTATTTCTCTTATGTGAAACTCTATTCTATTGAGGTGTTCCAAGTGTTAAGAGTTGTGATGTTATTCCATGTTCTACCAAGTAGTTTTGGAATTTCAAGTCCATATACTCTTCATCAAGATTCTATCATGGTGTTTTAATCCTTCTATCTAAGTAGTTCCCAATCTCAGCTTGAAACTCTTTGAACTTTTCAAGAGTTTCTGATTTATGCACATTAGATAAAGATACTCATATCTTGAGTAGTCATCCTTAAAAGATACAAAGTACGTATACCCTTCAGAAGTTTTAACATTCACTGAACCACATAAGTATAAATAAACAAGTTCTAAGAGTTGAATGGTTCTAGCTTCTTTTGTAGTAAAACGCCTTATAGTCATCTTTACCTTCTATGCAAGATTCACATACAGGTAAAGTGTCCATCTCTAACCCAGTCAGAAAACCACTTTTACTAACCTTTCAATCCTATTGAAATTTATGTGACCCAACCTAAGATGCCAAAGATATGTATTGGATTTAGTAGAAATTATTTGTCGTACTATTAACTCGTTGCTTTTTCTAACTACTATGTATGAAACAACTTCTCTAGTCCTAAGCTTTAGGACTATTATCCCCGTAACTAACTACTTCTAATAGTCACATCTCTTAAATGAAGAACGCACATGTTCAGTGTCTCCCAAATCAATTTTTCAAGATTTGGAAGTTTCTTCCACTAAATAAGACCCAAATATAGGTAAATCCAATTTATCTTACTTGTCATTCTTCTTCATTTCATTGTTCTTAGGAATAATTCATTTTCTAATTGCCAAGCTTGTGACAATGAAAACATTTTCCATCGTTCTTGGTCTTGAATATTTTTACTTTGTGAATATTTTTACTTTGGGAGCATTGACATTATTCAAGCATTGACTTTATTCGACCTCTTATATATATATATATATATATATATATATATTAGCCTTTCAAGTTCAAACTCTAAGCTTTGTTCTTGAGCTCCAGGCTCGTAAATAGAACTTCTTTGAGACAACACTTGTCTCCTTTTTTTAAGTTCATATAAAAGAGTAGCGTTTCTAGAATAAACTTTGTATAACCGAACTTGTCTATTATAGCCTTATTCATTGAAGCATGTCATCATCTAGCAAACATTCTAAATTTTACCAAAGGCGTCACGCTTTCCTTGACTCAAAGACTATACATTCATTCAATGTAGGGATTCCATCTTGTCATAAGTTGTGACCATGCTCTTAGGCTTCTTGGCTGAGATGTTCGAGACGTACACAAACACATAGACTTAAACTTTGCCTCTTTATTGGCACCATGTCAATGAAAATGCATCTCACGAACATTTCACGCCCATATGCTACAGGTTCTGAAGGACCATCCTCCATTAGAACATCTTCTCATCGTCCAAAGACAAAAATTGTGTGGATATATATTGTTTTTCCATGTAGTTTAGCTTTTCTTTGGTTAATATGTCAAGAGATAATATAAGATTTGGTGATTTAGGCTTGTTGCTAGATTATAAGTTAAAAAAACATTTTAGTTTTATTATCATATAAAAACGACATTCATGATTTTTACATAAAAACTATTTAAAACTTCTTAAGTTAAAATCTAGGAAACCCTACCATTGATAATTATTAATGTCATGGTACAAATAAAAATATTTAGAGCAAGTGTCGTCGTAGGATAGGTCAATTGCTCTCACTAGCATGAGGGTTTTCTCAACCAAAAATTCAATACCTGGATAACTCTTAGCCATATGGTTTCAATTACAATTTTTCGTTTCAAGACTTGGTTAATGTTGAGAATTATGGGGGTAGGAGCATGCATTTAAACGTGACAGAAGCGTGTGAATAACAAAAATTTCACATTAATTAATATAATTAATTAACTTTAGATTAATCCAATTAATCTACATGCAATTTACCCTAGGTGATTGACATGTTGTAAATAAAAATTCACCTTGGTTGACGCCTCTGATCAATTCTAGCGGGTCTTTATGCTGGAGAGGATCACGATCAATTCCCTTAACCTGCTGAGTAGGATCACAATCAATCCCAGGACCTTCTTGATTAGTCTCATCTAATCTTCCACGCTGCACTGAGTGCTTGATGGGAATTTTTAGAGAAGAGAGCTTGGAAGTATTTTTATTTGGAGGAGGAAGAGAACTCAATTGTAGAGAGGTTTAGGTTACTCTCAATTGAGTAGGATAAAAATGAAGACCTCACAAGTCTCCTATTTATAGTAGAGAATTGAATCTTTAAATTAGGAAAATATAATTTCTTTTAATATCCAATAATAAAAGACATTAGAAAATCAAAGATTTTTCCATCCCAATTTAAAATTAGTTTTATTTATTTTTAATTGATATTTATCCAATAAATCTCAACTCCATAATATATCCAATTTATTATATAAATATTCTCTACACCTAATATATCCAATATATTAATTTTTCTACAAACAATAATTATTTAATAATTATTAAATCAATTAATACATCCAACATATTATTAATAATCTCCATTTAATAATTATCCAATAATTATTAAACAAATATGTCTAACATATTTATTAATTCTACTATAAATAAATATCCAATAATTATTTAAACTTTAAATATGTCCAACATATTATTAGCTGAGTTCTCTCAATAATTATCAAATAATTATTTGTAATTAATTTATCCTTATTAATATTGATTCAAAATATTTAATTAATATATACAATATATTAATTAGTTAAGCTTATCCATTAAACTTAACACTCCTATTAATTATGTCCAACATATTTAATTTGTGAATTTGATCTCTTCAAATTCATTCTCTAAACAATTGTTTACCAACAATTGAGCTAGCCTAGGGACCGGTGAACCTATTGATTGGAAGCTACAATGACTTGGGATCCAATTCCTACTCGTTAGCATTAGACTTATTTCACTAAAGGCCTTTGCTGAACTCTCTCGCACTATAGAACAAGTTAATGTCCACGGATATAATCGGTCATCTGTCAAATTATCCCTCACGAGCTTGTTCGTAATTCACAATTGGGACAAGAAATCCGTTCTACCCCTATGATTACATCTTTCTCCTTGAGCGTCATTTGATTTCTCTAATGAACAAGTTGTTTATAGTCAAACTATAAACCAATGTCCTATCGGGCCAATGAGAGGCGGGTACCATTTGTTCAAGTCCTATAATCAGTTCTTAAGTGAACAACTCTACGTCTTCCACAATATTAGGGAATGCATGAATTTCTTCTTGTGATGTTGCATTTTAGCTACTCATTACCACAATCTCCAACGTAGGAGGCTTGTCGACCCAGTTTTGTTTGATTGGTCTCACTTATGCAAATCAAAGAAGACATTCATAAAGCAGTAGTTTACAACCCATTCAGATAAAGATCACATCGGCATACAATCATCATTAGTGAAGTAGTTGATACGAGTCTATAACAGAATTACTAGCTCGATCATAAAACTTCTAATCTAGTCATATGTAAGAACTCCTTTTTGCATAGGCGCCCTCACTCACATGTCTGCACATGAACAACCAGGATTAGGTTGTTTGCAACTATTGCAAAGCGGGCCGCATTCACAGTGTTAACAGTACTTAGGTACCCTAACCTTAATTTGTATACTATAGACAATTTAGGTTATAAATTTGGAACTAGATCCACTTGTACGTCCTACATACTTGTCCAAAGGTTCATATTAATAACCAATGGTTTATCGACATCAATCCAATTAATGTGATAAGGTTGAATGACGTTTTAATATTAAGTACGCAATTTTATGAAAAATAATAACTTTTATTAATAATTGAAAATGACATTAAATGTTTATCATTAAATGCTCGTTCTTAAATATATAAACTGCTAGGCCTTTATGGCACAATCCCCAATACTCTCCCACTTGAACTAAAGCCCTAATAAGACTATTACATGTTTAGCCAAAACACCAAGTCCCCTCTAGACCACAAAGACGCCTTTTGTAGACCCGACTCTTTATAAGGTAACTCTCGCACACTTTAGGCGGGAAAGTCTTTTGTAATAGGATCAGCAACATTGTCAAACAAATCAATTTTGGTGACAACCACTTCGCTCCTATGCGCTATCTCTCTTATGAGGTTATACTTTCTCTCTATATGCTTCCCTCTTTTATGGCTTCTAGGTTCCTTGGATTTAGCCACAACCCCATTGTTTTCACAGTGTAAAGTGATTGACTTATCCATTCCTGGAACCACTTCCAAACCTGGTATGATGTTTCTTTACCATACTGCCGCCTTTGCTTCTTCACAATCAGCCACAAACTCAGCTTCCATAGAAATGTATATATACTTAGAGTATTTGTTTTAAGATTATTTATTGTAATTATACTTAGGCTATAATTATTAATCATATTTATATTTTTTAATGTTTATAGTTGTCATAATATATTTGTATATATTTTTAGTTTAAAAGTTTTTTTTTTTAATGTTTGTTATAGATATTCATTTGTATAAAGTATTTTAAAAAAATGTAGAACTTTAAAAAATATTAGAAATATATATTTATTTGATATTAGTTTAATTATATATATAAAAAAAGTAATCATTAGAAAATTCAAATGAATCTTAAATAATAAATATATGTTAAATACGTTTTAAATTGATGATAATAATAAAAGGAAGGAAGGAGATGAAAATAATGTATGAGATTTCTATCTTTTTAAAAATAAAAAAATAAACTTCAAGCCAGTGTTATTTAATCAAAGGAAGAAAATGACAACCTATTTTTGGAAAATAGTAAAGATTTTTGTTTAGATAAATGGAGAAGAAGGTTATCCTTGGCAAAAGCAAGGTTTGAAAAGATCTCCTTGGCAAAAGCATGGTTTGAAAAGAGTTTCCGTCCATTAAGAAATTTAGTAATTTAAATGCAATCCCATCAATTTAGCAGACTGGTTGTGTATGGAAACTAAACAAAAATGGAATTAAAGTACTTTTTTATGATAATTTCACGAGGGTAAGGTGGGGTTTAAATTTTTTTTAATGAAAATACAAAAAGTTTGAAAATATATTAGATTGTGTCTACATAGGTGTGGTGTGAGCCACAGGGCCTCCAATGCCTAAGTCGGTAATGTATTTTAGTAGATCTTAGAGAGAGTTTGAGAGCTTAGGATTAGCTTACAAGGACTATGAGCGTATATCAGCTTAACCCAGCTTGAGTTCAAATGGAGGATCACTTGACGTTTTATAGCAGTCGTACTCGTAACCACTGCAGCTCACTTAATGGTGGCTTAATGGTCCACTGTTTGTAACGTCCTCTATTAGGCAGAGAATGAATACTGACATAACCCCTGACCGTTACATTTGAGAGGTGTAACGGTCTTATCTAGGGGGTTACTTGGACTCGGCCAACCTTTGCATGTCCTCACCTTCACAGCCGACCACTAAAGGGTGTGGCCTTCTCAGTGTAACTCCAGGATGTTACCCCTTATGGGTGCAACGACCTAGGATGTTACTTGGACTCGGTCGACTCTTAGAAAAGCTCTGACCTCCACGACTTTCCCCCTTTTAGGAGGTCACCTTTGGTGAAACTCCTGGTCGTTGTCAGCTGATCCAGTTGTCACTTGGACTCGACGCCTTTTACGAAAGCACTAACCTTCATGCCTTTCCCCCTTGGGAGGTGCTTACCTTCGGCTGTCCCCTCAAGGATCGATTTTCAACTCGGTCATTAATGACCTCCATGGCTTGCCCGCTTAAGGGGGTGTTCACCTTCGTCATAACTCATGGCCGTTATCAGCGGATTAAGTCGTTATTTGGACTTGGTCGACTCCCAAGGGAGTCATAACCTCCACGGCTTTCCCCCTAGGGGTAGTTCACCTTCTTTGACCGACCCTCAAGAGGGGTCGGGGTAGTTTGACTGACCCCTTGGGGGTTGTGGCCACCCTTTGGCCGATCCCCGAGTGGTCGAGATGGACTGGGTCGACCGCCTAGGGGTTGTGGCCTCTCTTGGCCAACCACCAAGGGTTTTGAATTGGCTTGGCTAACCCCTTAGGGGTTGTGGCCTCCCTTGGCCGACCCCCAAGGGATTAGAATGGACTTGGATGACCTCGAGTGGTTGGCATGGGCCTGGCCGACCCCTTGAGGGTTGTGACCTCTATTGGTCGACCTTTGGGGACTCCCGGCATCCTTTGGCTGACCCGTAGGATCTTCTAGCACCCTTTTTCCGACCCTCGGGGACTCTCGACATTCTTTGGCCGACCTCCGGGGGGCTAGAATGGACTTGGGCGCCCCTTGGGGTTTTGGCCTTTCTTGGCCGACTCTCTAAGGGTTGTGGCCTTTCTTGGGCGACCCCTTGGTGGTCGGCATGGACTTGGTCGACCCCTTAGGGGTTTTGGCCTCCTTTGGCCGACCCTTATGGTCTTCCAACACCCTTTGGCTGACCCTCGGGGAATCCCAACATCATTTTGTCGACCCCGGCGTCTTCCGGCATCCTTTATCCGACCCTAGGGACTCTCGGCATCCTTTGGCCGACCCCCGGGTCTTTTGGCACCCTTTAGCCGATCCTTAGGGTATTCCGACACCCTTTGGCTGAGCCCTAGAGATTTCCGACATCTTTTTGCCGACCCCGGGGGGTCCTGGGTTGCCCGAGTGTTCCGAGATATTTTAGCCTATAACAAGAGTGAATGTCAAAAGTTGCTTATTCATGGGAGTTTAAAGAAAATGCAAAAAGAATAAAAGTGAAGTTAAACATAAGAGAGTAAAGAACAAAACATAATGAAATAGGTGTATGTAGAAGAAGTGATAAAAAATGTAGATTATAATTATAAGAGATGAAAGTTATTAGACCTTTTAAAATTCCAGAATTAATTAGTTTAAATAAACCTATAAATTTTAGAAATTAAGTTAAAAAAGTAAAGTTAGAATTAATGACATTCTTACTTGATAAATAACATGGAATATAAAAGAACCTAAGCAATTACAACATTGGGAAGAGCGTGTTGATCGACATATACTCATTATCTACAATCATACACTAGATAACTGTGACTGAGAAGGAAACAACCACATTTAGAGGTAGAGCACTATATAAGGTGAAGATACACAAAAAAAAAACATGTGTTGCAACAAGTGAAAATAATATGGGATCCTATGTTCTCATGTAATAGCCGCTTGCAAGGCGCTACACATATATTATTTTGAACTTATAGAAGATTACTACACAATGTCAACCTATTCAATGTGCTACTCGTCTGAATATGAAGGCATTCCTGACACGTGTTATTGGTCGGAGATTGAGTATCTAACAATTCATCCAAATCCCATGCAAGTTAGACAAAATGGTCATCCATGTACGTCTCGTATTAGAAATGAAATGGTTTGAATTCTCTAAAATTGTGGCATATTTGGTTTAGAGGGGCATAATCGTAGAAAATGTTCTCATACAGGTCCTTCTAGACAAACATAATATATCTGCATACCTTGTATCTTTTTCTATTTTCTAAGAATTGTTATATATTTAGAATTTTTCAAACATTACAATATATTAATTTATATTGTTAATCACCAATGCACATTTATTCATATTTTGTACATTTTTCTAAATGGATGATAACATTTTGACAGAACCATACTATAGATAAGTTTTTAGCCTCCAAGAAACACATCAATCTAATTTAGTATGAGAAGACTTCTTTGGTGGTGCACTACACTACAGGCATCGAGAAGCTATCGACAAGAGTCAGATTAACCAGACCCTCGAATATAGCTATACTTGAGAGCAGTCGGTTCTATGGGGCCTCACAAATCAATTTCATTAAGTTGGATTGGCAACTACTCACAACATTAATAAAGCGATGGAGCCAAGAGACTCATACATTTCATTTGCCACACGGGGAGTGCACAATTACACTTCAGGATGTTGTCATTCAATTTAGACTTCCAGTAACGGGCGTGCATTAACTAGTTCAATTAACTTAGACTGGCCATTAGTTTGTCATAACCTTTTAGGGGGTACGAAAAATAACTCATTATTGACTAGTGGTCGTTTGAGTTTACCATGGTTAGCTCAACAATTTAACCATTTTGAACATCTTCCAGACGAGGTTGCATAAAAAGATGTTCAGAGATATGCACGTGCATATATATTGAGCCTAATTGGGGGTATGTCGTTCACCTATTTATTAAATACAAAGGTACATTTGATGTATCTTCCGCTACTCGAGATTTTTCATGAAGCGAGCATGTATAATTGGGGAGCTGGTTGTCTAGCATGGTTGTACAGACAATTATGCAAAGTATCACACATAAATACAACAAATTCAAGTTGTTCTCTATTACTTTTGCAAATATGGGCATGAGATCGATTTCCTATGTTAGCCCCTAAACAGAGACATAGATATGAGAACCAATTAGAGGATCGACCATTGGGAATAAGGTAACTTTCTTAAGTTTACATTATTACCATACAAATATTATATACATGTTATTTCAATTCTAAATTTATAACACCCGTAGATCGAATAATGACTTCATAACAATAGCATTGCCAACTCATATAATTGTTCAATATCTATATATGTTGGACATAATGGCTTCATTGGTAATATGAATTGATTTAATTCAATTTTAAATCAAATTGTTACCATCTAAATCATGTTTATGCAGATTATTTGGGAATCATATAATCATTCAATCCAAAGATTACTAGACTACTGCACGGTTGGTAGTGAAGTATGTTTGGCTCGAGTTCCCCTTCTATGTTTTTTTTGTAGTGGAGTGTATTTACTCAAATCGTGTTGCGAAACAATATGGATGGATACAAAATATTCCACAATAGTGCGACTCAAACATTTACTACACTCTTACAACTTGAGAGGTAGACAAGAGCATAATTGGGTCCATATTATGACTAGTTTAATTAATCTTTGGCATAATAATCATAATTTTATCATACATAGAACATCAATTACAAAAGCAAGTGTTGAGGCTGACTATGACGAGTGGTATTCAACAATTTCTTGAAACTATATTACAAAATCGAGTGCTTGGAAATCATGCTCTAGTGAGATTGTTTTTCATTAATATTATTTAAATACATACTTAAATTAACTCTAATAGAATATGTTTGGAATTTAAGACTAGTTTTTTTTTTTTTAACGTAAACATTCCTCATGTTACTCCATTTAATAGAATATGTTTGGAATTAGTCACAGTCATATATTGATTCCTTAATCATGATGGAGATGACGAATCAAATGAAGATTGATACATCACATTTTCCAATTTTCATGTTGTACTAGTTTCAATGAATTTCTTTTTCCATTCAAATTTATTCATCTATGATTGGTAAAAATGATTTAGTTTCAAATTAAAAATATAAATGATTAATATAATTTTGTGTTAGGATAAAAAATAAATATGATTAGGATGAAAATATTTCTTTGATAAAATGAATAACAACTTAATAATTAAGATAAAAAATAATATATTAAATCAAATTATCTAGACAATTATAATTAAAAAATGATTATAGTGTTTTTTTTAATAAAAAATGATTATAGTGTTTTATTCCATTATTTGATTTTAAAAAATCCAAAAAAAAAAAAAATCAATCATTTTTTCTATCGTTAGTCAACCATTTATCACTCACATTATCACTCTCATTAGTCAACAACAAATGAGCAAAATTGGTGAAGGTGGTGACTATAGTATAGTCACCACCATATAAAGACAAAAAATACTCATTTTGACAAGATGTTTTGAAAAAAAGATCGAGTTTGACAAATAATTAAAAAAAAAACTATTTTAACAAAATTGTCCCTCTCTAGCAACTCAATAAACATTCTCAATAGAGTGAAAACAAGAGTAACTCATCATACATCCTCAAATGAGTAGAGCATCATAATTAATTCACCATGCAATTCGAAATGAGTGAAATATCACCACCACCTTGTTGGGAAAAAACCTTCCCTAATTACCGCAGGAATAAGCAGAAAATAATCGAGAAATTAAAAGGAATAACAACAAAAGAAAACACAAGAATTTACGTGGAAAAACTCCAAAACCGGAGAAAATACCACGGACAGAAAGAACTTCCACTACGTGAAAAATTGTTACAATCACACAGAATTCTCTCCCGACCCCAATCACATAAACACTCTCTTCAAAGCTTATACTACTCATACCTTTTGCCCCACTCTCTCACCAGAGAATACAAGAGAAATTTCACTAGAGTTAGCACATCAAGCTTAAAGTGCTTCTAACTGGGATTCCTTTATAGTGATTGGAGTACACCACTTCCTATTAAGTTTCCGATTCCTTGAACCTTTCCAAATCCTTTTAGGTTTCCGATTCCTAAGACCATTCCGAATCATTTGAGCTTTCCGATGTGAGAATATCTTCTTCTAATATTTTGCCAAAACTCAACACACCTCGCATCACACTCTCAATGGAATGAGACACCACTAGCAACACACTATACTCTTACAAGAGTGGAACATCACTAACAACTCGTACGTCACTCAAAGAGACGATAAGTCACCTTAAGTCATGTCTCACTCTAAACAAGCATAACACGACTAGGAGCTCAAACTAGCTTCCTGAACATTCATACGACAAATAAAATATACACGGCATTAAACATAGCTACTTACCTCCAAGCCAAGGTAAGATGTATGTATCACCCAACGCTTCGAGTTTTGAGCTTCTAAAACTTGTAGATGATAATCCACTCATAAATGGAATCATCGCCACAAATCGAAAACAAATGAAGAGTGAGAGATGTCGTTTCCTTTAGGAAAAATAACCATGTCGCTTAAGCATGAGTTAGTTGCCACGCATCAAACCCAACAACGTTGCTTTGATCCTAACTGAAACGACGTTAGTCGAACTTGGCCAACGTTTAACCTTGACACTTTTTTCTTTAATTAGGATATTACAACCAAGCATATTCAATAGTAGAAACAATACTTAAAAAGGAAAGTTTCTATTAAATTGAGTTAAGAAAACAAGTGTTTAAAACATATTGTTCCATTGAGTAAAAACTTCATAATGGAGAAGAAAGAAAAATTAATTAAGCAAAGTTTGGAGAGAAACAAAGAAAAAGAACACTTCGCTAGTGTAACAGATAATGACAGCGTCGTAAGCTTCTTCAGCAACAACCGCTTCCTTCTTACTTGCACATTTACATCAAATTCTAAAAACTTAGATGTTTGATTTTGATTGTCTCTGATGTTTTACATTAACGATACTTTCTATCAGAATGTATAATGTTTGGCAACTTTCAAATTTTGCTCTAAATTTCTCAATAGAATACACTTGGATATTGATCATGTGTGTTCTCATACATATTTAACTCTTTATTCTTATTTTGTTTCATTCTCTCTCATATTTTTTCTCCACAAGCATGTGTGTGCTAAGTGAAGACCATTTCTAAAAATAGCATTTCTTAAATCAATAACTATTCTATTAATCAATTATTCAACAAAAGCTACTTAATCTCAATCATCCATCACAGCTTGTGCTTTGCATGTGAGATGTTTTGAAGCTAGAGATTTTGCTAACTTCACGACTGAATGTGGTTAACATTGTGATTGAAATGACAACTATGAAGTCCTTGACTTTTTAATTCCTGCACAAAAGCAAATGCTCATATGACATTTGGATTAAAACAATAATAAAGTTGAAGACATTTAAAATATAAGTAATAAGTACAAAGTTAAAGCATATTTTAGTTCAATTTCATTAAATGGTCATGTTATGTACTTAGCTTATTTCCTTCTCAATTTCATGCAATTCCAATATATTTTACATATCTTTATCTCTTGGAAAACATAAATTCTTTTGATTAGATGGCTAATAACTATCAATATCGAGAGTTATCAGAATTTGTCGCCATCGATCTCACGCAAATGTTGTGTGTTGCTATCATGTTAGCAACATAGTTCGTGCCCATCTCGAACTTGACAAACGTTCCTCTTTATCTTGTCAAACGCCCGTACATTTTGAAGCATTAACCGTGGCTATTGACCGCTTGTGAAGGTGTGTCTTTCACTATAGCTTTTCTACAGTTGCACGAGCTGTCGCTTTGGTTTTTCTGCTAAATTTTCTAGTTGTAGTCTGTTTAGTAATTTTGACGTCCTAAGCTAAATTTTGGAGTCTACTTTATGATCTAAGACTTATTTATTGTATTTTTGTTTATATTAAATTTTTTTCTAGGTCTTTTATTATTTCCTAGAGCTGGATCAAGCATTTTTTTTTCTACAATTTTAAGGTTCGGACTTCTTGCCTCGGGTTTCGTGATCCCTATGCACATTTTATTGAGCTTGTCTGATTCTTACATGTTTCACTGTTGATATGTATTTATTGTCGAATACGAAAACGTCTTAGGTCGAATTTTTGTTGTCTAATCTCAGTGCAAGAATGCAAGTTAGTCCATGTGTTCTATGTTGTTCTAGTATCTTGTGTAATGATTGCTATATTGCATGAGTACCATGTATTAGTGTATA
This sequence comes from Cyclanthera cordifolia, assembly GCA_037832605.1. Lineage (NCBI taxonomy): Eukaryota > Viridiplantae > Streptophyta > Magnoliopsida > Cucurbitales > Cucurbitaceae > Cyclanthera > Cyclanthera cordifolia. Next base: position 1,508 of record JBBMEG010001866.1, on the reverse strand, counting down.
TTTATTTAAATTGATCATATTGTACTCATAGACTTAGTAGCTAGGTTGTCATCATCTGAAGATTGTAAAGGGTGAGATCTAGTATGCCCTCTTCATAGGTTATAGATGAGACGTATTCACCCCCTAACAATCAAGGATGTGATGTCAAATTTTACACCCGTTGAAATCTAGCTAGTTTCTGACCTGCTAGAGCAAGGACATGATCATAGAGTAAGCCTGCTATAGGAGGGGTCTTTAGCTTCAAGTGATGGGTGAGTCTCAAGCTGACTCGACTGCTAGTAAGGGCCTTCATCAACCATTACTCAGTGGCCACGACTTCTTTTATGATATGCGTACGTAGACTTAGACACCATGGTTGGCCTAGACCTATGGGTTTATAGCAGTATATTATGCTTGCGCTTACACAATATAGAATTTGGGAGGATGACACCTCTAAAATAGTGTCGTTAGTTCACTATTTCACTCATGTTTAGAGCATGTCTCTCAGACCATTACTCAAGAGACCAATTCATTGTTATTGTCATTGATGGATAGGAGAAAAACTGTAATGCTCTTAAGTGAACAGGATAAGCTAAAAGGGCCTTTATTAAAGGGTGGAAAGTAACTCATGACCGAGGTAGCTTGATGTTATGCTTTGATATTACTAGGATGCTGTTTCAATATTATTTTGCATATTCTACCCCGGACTGGAGGTTCTTACTGAGTATGTTAGCAGTCACCCTTATTTCTTTAGTTTTTTTCACTACTACAAATAAGAAAATAGATGTCCGTCAAACCAAAATATTTTTAAAAATACGGATATTTGGTTTCGGTCACATTTGGGGTCGGTCAACACTTTTAGTGTCGGTCAGACCGACACCAAATCTTGACTGACATTAAAAAAAAAAGGAAAATTCAAAAAACCGGTCCATTTCACACATTAGTGTCGGTCGGACCGACACCAAAAAGCCGACCGACACTAAAAAAAAAATTCAAAGACCGGTCCAGAATACCCTTTAGTGTCGGCCCGATCGACACTAAAGGGTATTGGTGTCGGTCCGAGCGACACCAAAAATCGGACCGACACCAAAATTTTTCCTTTTTCCCCCTTTTCTCCTCGTTTTCTCCGACAACCATCCATTTTTTCCTCCATTTTTTTCTTCTTCTCACCCGAAAACTCCATTTCTTCCACCATAAAACTTCATTTCTTCCCCAAAAACTCCATTTCTTCCCCAAAAAACTTCATTTCTTCCCCAAAAAACTCCAATCTTAATGGCGGTCAAAAACACCAATTTCATTTTTTTTTCTCCATTTTTCTTCTTCTTCTTCCCAAAAAACTCCATTTCCATACTTTTCTTCTTCTTACCCGCGGCCAAAAACTCCATTTCTTTACTTTTCATCTTCTTCCCCCCAAAACTCCATTTCTTCCTCCAAAAACTCCATTTCTTCACAGAAAACTCCTCTACCCGCGGCTATTCTACACATTTGAAAGGTACTAATTTAATTTCTTCGTTATTTTCTCTATTTTA
>JBBMEG010001843.1:26230-41699 GCA_037832605.1 Cyclanthera cordifolia | reverse complement strand
AGCCTTTCTGTTTTGCAGGCCCTTTCGTCCTCTACTAAAACAAATAGTACTGTGGATAGACCGTTGACCATTTTTCGACATCAACAGGTAGCAAAAAGTAGTCATACAATCGGTAAGAGTTGACTTATTTATGTTGTTCTAGCTTGGGCATACGAAGTAATACCAATTTCTAAGTTTTGCATCGAGTTATTAACTTGGAACTAGGTCCACTTGTATGTCCCACATACTTGTCCAAATGTTCATCTAAATAACCATGGACATATCAACATTAATGTCATTGATGCAATATAATTGAATGAATTTTATGTATTAAACGTGAAATATATGAAAATAATAACATTTATTAATAACTGAAATATAACATAAAATGCTTTGTTTTTAATTACAAATTACTAGGCCTTTAAGGCATAACTCCTAACAAGTCTATGTTTTACCAAGTAATTATGTTGTCCACGATCCGGTGGTACTGTCTTAATCTGTTTATCTAATAGATTCTCAACCTTAGCTTTAAACTTCTTGGCTTTTTCAAGAGTTTTATACTTATGTTGCATTAGATAAATATACACATATCTTGAGTAGTGACTGTCATTTTGGTGGCAGGTTTAACTTGGGTATGTACTAAATTCTTAAGCTAAATTAACTATAAATGAATGACAAACATCCATGCTTCACGCATTCATTCGTAGTCGCCATTACGCAAGTATGCACAGTCAAATAGTAGTGATGGATAAATATATATATTTATATCGTTCTCCATACAGATATGAGTTAAATGCTTTGCAAGTAAAATTGGAATTTAATAGTCAATAATTAAAAAAAAAAAATCTTTATTTGAGTTTTCATGATTTAATAAACTTAAAACATCAACAGGAAAGAAAATTAATACAACAACATAAAAGGAAACTAACTAGTTAACTTGATTAGGAGTTTGCTTAGAAAAACAAATAGCATCGCGTAAAGATAGAACATGGTAAAAAGGATGCAAAAACTCTAATTATTGCTAAGGTTTTCTCTCGGAAGACATTCGTACAAATCATTACAAAATTCGTGCATTAGTAGAATGATTATCTCTAACCTCTTCCTAACAACTAAGAGTTCTTATGTTATCCTAATGAGTAAAAGTAGTGGTTTACTAAGATCTCCTTTCTGGAAGTAAGTCTAACGAAACTTTGAGTGGGTTGTCAATCAACCTATTATTTCATGCTAAATTATTTTTCTTTTAATTCAATATTAATGTGTCAACAAAAATTTAATTATTGACTTACTTTCATTGTTGAATTATACATGATTCTCATTAAACTATGTTTATTTTAAGTTCAACCTAAATTACTATTTTGTCTTGTATATTTATAAACGATTCTCCATATTTAGAGGAGAATTTTTATATTAAAATATAAACGGTATTTCTTATTATTTTTAAATTTTGTTTCGTTTAATTATATATATATATACACTTTTTTTTGTATTATATTAAATAATTATACAATTTCTAAAAAAAAATACTATACAATTTGTAAGAAAAGTACTCATGAACATATTAAAAAGATTTATATGATAAATTTAAGGGAATTTTTTAGTAGTAAAATATGAATTTTTTTTTTATTATTATTATTTTTTTTTTTACGGATGTTAAACTTAAAAAAAAAAAAAAGTTTAATCAGGTTAAGAAGAGATACTAATTAGGAGGTTTAATCAACGCATAAATTATTCTAAACATTATAAATTCAAAATTGATTTCACTCTACAGTTCAAAAAATAGTTTTTTTTAAAAAAATCAAACTATAATTATTATATAATAAACTCATTAAAGAATTATTCTGTATAATAAAGAAATTAAAAAAAAAAAGAATGAATATCAACTAAATTACTTCAAAACAGAAAAGTGTGACAAAGTTAGTTTCCTAGATCACTTAAACTAGTGCAATAGCTTCCAACATTGCACTTATAATTTTCAATCAATACAATGAATAGTCATTAATAATTTCAGCCAATAATTTTCAACTTAAAAGACGATAAAAAGCATTATTGAAATATACAAAAATGCTAAAAAATCTCTAATTAAAATAATCATTTATGAAATCAAGGAAGATCACAAGTGTCTAATTGATATCAGCTTTGTTCCAAAATTGTAACTTAAGAATAAATTTACCGATAATATGGAAAGAATATGAGAGGATTAAAATATTTTTTAAAAATCAAATAAATTATTTTTAAATTTAAAAATACTTTAAGATAGAAAGATTTTAACCATAATCATTTAATTGCTATATATATATATATATATATGATGCCATTCAAATTTACACGTTTGTTTTGATAATTGAAACTCAAAACCAAACTAGATTTTTATTATTGACTAAAAGAAAGATTTTTGAAACAAATAAAAATTATTTTAAATTATAAAAGATAAAATATGAAGATGGTTTTTTAAAATACAAAGATAAGATAAGATTCTTTTTATTTACTAAAAAAAAAAAGAATTTTTCAAACAGATAAAATTTATTTTAAATTCAGAAAAGATGAAATATGGATTCTTTTTTTGGTGGTTAAAAAATAAAAAATAAACAGCCGAATATCGTGAATATCTTACAAATAAGAGAGAAAATCCTTGAAATTTGAAATTCCCTCGTACATGTATATATAAGAAAATCCTTGCTTTCTCAATGCGTTGATGAAGTATCTCTTCTTAACCCATCATAGTTTATCAACATGATGACTGAACCAGTTGAACGTAGTGTTGTTGAGCAGCTTAATCCGCCGGTTAAAAGCTCCCATGTAGTTGTTGACATGGGGAGCTCTGATGTAGTTCCCAAATCTTCTTGGCTTACGCCATTGAGGTATTCTGCTTTTGCTTTCCTACCCGATTTTGTTCTGTTTTCGTTTTCTCTTTTCAGAAGTACAGTTGCAGTTTTTGAGGTTATGAACTCTATGCTTCTCTGTTACAGATGCAATTGTTTGATTTTGCGGTGGGGTTTTTGTGCTTTTTTTTGTTTTGGTGAAAGATTAGGGAAATTGCATTCTAATCTTCTTTAAACTTGAATAGCTCTTATCTAAATCCTTCTCATCACACAACTCGGAATTTTGAGAATGTTTATGAGAGTGTAATTCTCTTACCCCTAACACACATTGTGACATATTGAGGGTAGAGGTTTCCATAATCATTCCCCTTCACCATTCTTCCCTATAACTGTTCTTCCCGATACCCCGGAATGTTATACGTCTTACTTAGAATCTGCATTTGATCTTTTTAACTTTAGATTCTGCATTTGATCTTTTTAACTTTAGAATCTGCATTTGATCTTTTTAACTTTGGTTCTAACACTTGTTTTTTATTTTTTCTTGACTTGCAGGCTGCTTATCATATTTTGTGTCATCAGCCTGATAAACTATATGGATAGAGGGGTAATTGCAAGCAATGGGGTGAATGGACAAAAGGGTACTTGCACAGATGATGGTATATGCATACCTGCTTCCGGAATACAGTAAGATGATTTGTTGGACAACTACTTTTATTTGTTTGTTATTTGTTCACCCTTATTCTTTACTTACTCATGCTAGTGGAGTGAGTGGTTGATAGTGTCAATTTTGAAACATAATATTTAATAGGATACAATGTAAAAGAGAATTCACCATGAAACCAAGGGATAAAGAGGTTTGATTATGGAATTATTGAGTTCTCCCCCTCTCTGCTCTTCTCCTAGAAGGGATAGTGTCACTCTTTTTGCATACAATTTATTCTCCTCTCGATGGAATCCAGTTCATTATAAAAACAAATTAATCTAGTTTCATCTCTTGTCTCTTCTAAAGATGGTTTTTTGGATTTTTGTGCTCAGGGGCCAGTTTAACTTGAGCAATTCGAAAGATGGGATTATATCGTTTGCTTTTATGGGTGGACTGCTTCTGGGTTGTCTAGTATTTGCGGACCTAGCAAAGAGGTAATCAAAATGATTGTTGAATATTGTGTATTGTACAATTCAATTTCAATAACAAAAAACAAAGTAGTTTATTTATCAAAGTTTTTTTTTCCTTATCCTTCTAGTGTTTCTTTTCATTGTAAAATTTCAAATTTCAAATCTAGATGCACTTAAAATATAGAAATGTCGTTTTCTAAATTTTCTCTATTTGGGTAACAAACAAAATCCATAAATAATGTCAAACAAATAAATCAACAAATCCATTTGGCTTTCTTTAAGCATGTGTTTAAGATAAATGTAAATAAAAGATAGGACAAGAAGTGCCATCAGATAGAACCTAAAATTCTAAGATACATTCAGATGTTCATCTTGATGGTTCAACCCAAAATGATGAAATAAGTGTAATACCATAAGAAATCAGCCGAAGGACAATTGCAGAAATAGAGAACTTATCTTAGCATCGTAACCACAAAAGAACACATCCAAAAACACAAGCAAAAAAACCAAACCGTTCTTTTTTTTTTCCCTAAAAATATTTAATAACCATTTCATTAAATTTATTTCTTATCAAGCTATCTCATGTCATTTTTGCAGGATAAATCCATTTAGACTCATTGGTGTTGGATTATCTATTTGGACTTTGGCAGTAGTTGGCTGTTCTTTTTCATTTCATTACTGGTCTATTGTTATATGTCGCACGTAAGCATAGATCTTATCTTTTACCTTCATTTCTCTGTTATTTTCTATCCCCCGTTCACTTCCATTTGAATTTTATGATGTAATACTTTTGTATGATCTGTAGGCTTGTTGGTTTTGGCGAGGCTTCATTTGTAAGTCTTGCTGCACCATTCATTCATGATAAAGCACCAGCTAATAAGGTTCAATTATTTCTTTCTATAATTTGCTTGAAATTTCATTACAGTAATATGTCTACGTGTGTGTTCCTTCAAAAATTTGAAGCGTGATATTTACATTGTAAAATACAACCTAGATTAGATAAATATAAAATTGAAGTTGCCAAGTGTTGGAGATTGTTGAAGATACTCAACAAGTGGCCATTTGTCTCACATGGGAAAAGTGGGGATTCTTCAACATGTTTAAAGATAGGGTGGACTACTTCTCTCATTGCCAATTGGTTTTGAGATGGATGCCTACAGTTTCTAATACTAAATGTAGTATATTGTCCATCTAATATATTTTCCATATGTTACAGAAAGCAGGTTGGCTTGGATTATTTTACATGTGCATACCTACTGGTAATGCAATTGGCTATCTTTACGGTGGACTTGTAAGTTCTTATATGATGTCGTTGTAGTCTCCTAATCTATAACGAAGAATAATTTGTAACCTAAAATTTCATTAAACTTTTTCTTCCATATCATTTGATTTTCTCTCTGCTCTTTTCTCATTATTCTATCTTGTTTATAGCATTATCTCCAAGTAAATATTTTTGTAGCCAAATAACTTCCATTTTTAATTCATAGGTTGGCCAAAGTCTAAGTTGGCACCATGCATTTGGGTTTGAGGCAATATTGATGGTTCCATTTGCAGTTCTTGTTTTAATTATAAAGCCCTTGGAACTGAAGGGTAAGGATCGAGTTAAGATCATTCAAGAAGTTTTTATTGTGCTTTAATCTAACCAAATGATTTGTGGTGCAGGGTTTGCTCCAAAGAGAATTAATGCACCAGGTAATAGTCACTTTATCGGGTAAAGATGCCATGTATTGTTTTTTTTTTAAAGAAACTAGGTTTTCCTTTAAGAATTTGAAAAGAAGAAGCTTTTAATTATTAGATTATGACATCAAATACTTGTCCCAAGTTTTCTTCCTTAGATGGATTGCATACTAAAATCTAGGAAATAAAGGGCCAATGGACATGTATAGTTCAACTATAGTTCTGCAATTGTTTCTCATATCTCGGTCAAATCAATATTCTTCAATGCTCAAGTATTAAGTAGGTTGAGAAGTTTCTTAAAAAAGTATTATGTAGGTTCAATTAGTGAATGGTATATCAAGATATATCTGGTTATTGTATGTAATGTATTAACTTGACTTTTAATTATATTTTTCTATTTATGATTCTTTAAATATTCAATGGACTTGAAGCATTGTATCTGATTAAATCTAAGAAATCAGTTCTTTTTATTCCTCAAAATATTTAAACTTCATACTGAACAGTGAAAATTAATTCTGATCAAGTACTTGTCTTCTTAAGATACTTTTTGCAATCTCCTGTTGCCTGACAGATGGGTGCCTTGCTTAAATCTTTGTTTTGATTTAATGTTTTCTTGTTTATCTATATTTTGATTTTAATACTGTTCATTTCCTTCACATTTGCGTTCATAACATTACTAGTAATTTGCTCCAGTCTCTTTTATTTTTCTTCTGCTTTTTTGCCATTTTTATGACCCATCGTAATGTCTGTTGGGCTTGTAAATGGAATTAGATGACTTGAGAACTGAAGATGGAGTCTCTTCTACTGGTGTCCAAGAGAGAAATGCAGAAAGTTGGGGCAGGTAAGTAACTCATTGTTAAGCTTGAATCAAACACAACTATTTAGCGGATTTGGTAGTTTTATTATTAAAAACGTTTATGTTATCATTGATAGGAAAATGAACAATAAACAGCTATATCATCATTGACAAGAAAATGAACAGTTTAACTCATAAATGTATTTTCATGTGGTATAGAACCTGCTAACATCTCCGTTTCTCTCTAGCTGGTCTAACATAACTGTAGTTTGTGCTTATTCATTTGCCTGCGAGTCTCTAGCCACATTTTATAGCATCCTGATATTGACAAAGATTTGAATGATAAACAATAAAGTACAGCTGGACTCTTGCTGAATTTCAGAAGGCATATTTAAATTTTTAAATGTCTAAAATTTTCTTTGACGTGTTAAAGTTATCAACGTCGTTTTGTTGGTTGATATAATTAAATTTACCTCAATCTATTAGGTTAAGCTTTTGGTTTGATTGATGATTTAACTTGTTTCAATATGGTATCAAAGTAGGAGTTCTTGAGTTTAAGTCCCCGTTGAATGGTTTTCTTTCTATATTAAAATTAACCACCTTCGCCAGACATTCCTAGATGTAGCACACAGGTTGGAATTGTGAAGAAAAGTTTCAAGTAAATTATTTTAGTCACATTGAAGTCATTATCTGATAGATTCCAAGAATTACGAAACTGTCTCCAAGAGTCAATCTGACCAAATCCAAACAATTCCCCTGTTTTCTTGTTTATTCAATGCGTAATCCGACAAGTACAAATTCCCAGTATTTAAAGTACAATGTAAAAATACAAAACTACCCTTACAATCATTCAAATTCCCCAAACTGCCCTTACAAAAAACCCATCTAATTCCCCTTGTTCCGTCTTTGATAAACAAACCGAACCGGAGGCCTATCATTATCTTCCTTCATTGTAGGTATAATGAGTAATAAAAAAATTAATCCCAGTATGTTGACTGATCTTGATCTTGTTCTGTGCTTTAACTTATGGCAGTTCTATGCTTAAAGGGTTATTGCTATTTATGAAAGATATGAAAGCGCTTTTGATCAATAAGGTTTTTGTCGTCAATGTTCTTGGTACATCCTTCCCTTGATTTTCCATACCTTTTCTATCACTTATATTGATCATAATAATGCTATTATTTTGGGTTTTAGAACTTCCTATTGTAACACTTTCTAAATGTGTTTTTAGGTTTTGTGGCATATAATTTTGTCTTGGGCGCATACTCATATTGGGGACCCAAAGCTGGTTACAATATTTATAAAATGGTGAACTCACTTATCTTATATGACTATTATCTTGCACAGTTTTCTTCCTCCCGCTTGTGATGAGTAGAAAATAGTCAAAATGTTGTTTTTATGTTCCATTTATAATTCTTTTAGTGTTCAAAAGGTCTCTGGAAAATACCAAAAACACTCTTGATTAGTGCTTTTCCCAAACGTGCTTATAGAAGATGGCTCACTTGAAATTTACTGTTAATCATTGTTTTTCTCTAATGAGAAACAAAGTTTTTATTGAACTAAAAAAGAAAAACTTAAGTTGATTTCAATTAATCATTACTAATTGTTTGATAATGAGCTGACATAAAGATGGTGATATTTTTGGATTTGTGACATTTTGGAGTATTTTGGCAGAAAAATGCAGATATGATCTTTGGAGGGATAACGGCCGTGTGTGGAATTGTCGGAACCATAGCAGGAGGTTATATTTTGGATCGAATGACCAGCACCATCCCCAATGCTTTCAAGGTAGATTTTCTTTATATTTTTATTGCGAATTTTATGAATGAAAGCCTTTTTTTAATTATATGTTAATGCATCATTGTTTACACTTCAATTGTAGCTTCTTACTGTGACAACATTTATTGGAGGGGCATTTTGCTTTGGTTCCTTTTGCTTCAAAAATATGTATGGCTTTATGGCCCTATTTTCAGTTGGTGAACTACTAGTATTTGCCGTACAGGTATCTTTTTCCTTTCTATTCCAAGAAGTTTGTAGTACTTATGCCTGTTTTATTGACAAATAATGTTACAATTATGAATATTTTGCTTAACGTATATCAACAAGCATGTGTTAGGTTACTCGTTGGGGCTAGAGAAACAACTTGTTGGACCCTCATTAGATTCAATGTTTCTTTTTCGATCTTGGTGATTAAGCTGATTTGCAATTACTTGTTGAGCCAGATTTCTTTGTATTAAGTGTATTCTTTCATTTTATTCTCATTGAAGTTCGGTTATTTCTAAAAAACAATAAGGGTGTGTTGGGTAGTAAGGATGACAAAACTTGAATAAAAATTTTCACCTTTGAAAGGTAGTAAGGACGGGGAGAAGCACATATCAAACTAATATAATATTGTTAGAAATAGGTTTGCATTGTCATTCATTGTGAGTGACGAAAAACTAGCCAACACGGCATATCTTGCAAACAACTCTTTCAATCATCACAGTAAAATTACCAATTGGCTCCTATAATTTTGATCATTTGAATTTGGTCCCTACTGCTAGACTAAATCTAACAAATATTTCTTGAACCTTTTCTTCTCTACTTTTATCTGCCTCAAACTCAAATACAGTCAAATTTTATGCTAAAAAAGTCTAAGTTGATAAGCTAAGATATACTTTCCACTCATCCCAAAAACCTAAGAAAATAGCTGGTATTATATTTTATATCTGTTTATATATATATATATCAACTCTTTACTTTTTCTATTAATTTTTATACCAGTACAGGAAAAGAAAGTGGAAAAGTTATTATTGTTTATATAAATTGTTTTCTCTACTGCAGGGACCGGTGAATTTCGTATTCCTACATTGTGTGATCCCTGAGCTTAGGCCGCATTCAATAGGTATTTCCACCATTGCAATTCACTTATGTGGTGATATGCCATCCACACCTCTTGTTGGACTTCTCCAGGTTTGTGCTCTGTTTAACTCTCTAAACATTGTCACTTTTTTGTTTGAGTTCTAACAATTTGTGGAGGTAAGTTTCATAAGTTCCTCACACCTTTTCCTGATTTTTTGGTTACCACAGATGTTTCTCTATTTGACTTATCTACACAAATATGTATATCTCAGTTTCCAACATTTTTCTGTAGCCCAATGCTTTCTAATATACAAGGACAGTATAAGGGGACATTCATAAAAAGTAGTCTCAAATCAAAATTCTGTAGTGATATAGAAGCGTCATAGTTTATGCATTAAATGTATAATATAACCCTGAAGTTCTGATTGTTGCTATGTTTTCAGTTAATTAAATTGCTCGCACTATCATAAAGGTCTTATTATGTTGTTATGTATATGTTACATTTCTCACAGTATAGTCTCTTAACTTTATTTTATTTTATTTTACGAGTGTTACCCCTGATTCTGTGGGCTCTAAACTTGATCAATGATTTTGTAGGACCATATTAACGACTGGAGGATGACTTCCCTCATTCTTACATCAGTTCTTGTACTAGCTGCTATTATATGGTTCATAGGTAAATTTCCATACCTTCTCTCTGTTTTGGTTTTTTTTTTTAATTCGATTTCAACCAGTAACCTGAAAGTTATTATGCATCGTGTTAGTTTAGCTCAATTCGGTTAACTCTACACTCATTTTAATGGGTTGAACATGTACATTTTAGAGTATTCATTCTCTCTTTTTCTTTTCTTTTTTTTTGTTTGAGTTCAATAACAATAGGAGTGTGAGATTTGAACTCTTGATTTTTTAATCATGAACGTGTATTTATGTTGGTTGAGTTTGAGTATATGCTTTTTAATAGAAATGATTTATCGACACGTTTATCTCTTGAATGCCAGGAATATTTGTTCCCAGTGGAGATAGAGTTAGTTCGGATCAAGAACAAGTCACGACCAATAGATCGAGCGTGGAGCCTTCACTCGAAGCAGAGCAAGTACAACAAACAAACCAGGCTTCTGCTGAAGCTTAAGATTGCATATTCCCAACCCACATTTTTTTAGTATATCTTTATTTCTTTTTTATTTTTGGAAATTAGTATATTTAGAAACTTTCTTTTAGATGATTCATATTCTTTGATTGTCTGGACACAATTCTTTCTAATAATAATAATAATAGGTGGTAGAGCTTTTTCCTTTTAGATGTCTTAACTTTTCATTGTGTTCATTATGAAATTTTCTGTTGAAAGTACATATATATTGTGGATGGAGTGTTCTATTTCTCATCATTAATGTATACGAAATCGCCTTAGATAGTGAAGTCAAAAAAGACATTAAAAAAATAATAAGTTATGAGTTTAATTTATGATGATCACTTGCTAAAAAATGATTTTTTTTTTTTATTATTCTATTCACTCGTTCAAAATAAAGAGCACTCGAAAATTTATTTCCCTAAATAACAATTGAAATAAATAAGAGTTAAATTAACTTTTACTTTTCGAGCTAAAGGTTCTCTTTTATCTCTTTTATTTACAAGAGAAAAGTATAATTTAAATATAGGTTAGAATATTTTTTGTGTTTTAGTCTCTCAACTTTTAAATGTCTAATCTTAGTCTGGTGTTCCAAATTTTGTTACATGGTCTTTAAATTTTTAAAAGTTTAATTTAAGTTACTAAATTTTGAAGTTTATTTCAATTCGGCACCTAGACTTTCAAAAAACTTAAATTTTGTCCTTTTTTTTTCCAAAAAAATTATCATATTTTCTATAAATTTTAAAATGACTTCGCATTTTATTTTTGATTGATAAAATGATTGAAATGAATATAATAATTCTTTCTCTGGTTTGATTGATAAAATGATTGAAAGGTCGGAAATACTCACTTTGTGACGCAACACATTTAAAGATAGGGTAGGCTACTCTCGTAGCCAATAGATAGATGAGTATACTTTCTAATATGAAATTCTTTCGCTCTCTCAGTTAGAGAGAAGTTCATCTCGGGTCTCTTAGACGTGGTCTACGAAGATCCGTTAGAGAGTATTTGTGGGCACCCATGGGTACGTTCTTGGGATAGTGTCTTGATTGAGTGGGCTCATGGGTTTTGTTGGAGGTAGTGTTTTGGTCAGTTTGTTGAGTTTGGGTTGGTCGGCTTTTGTTTTACCTATTTTTAATTTGGGGTTTAACACTGATAGCAGGTTAGGAGTTAAGATTTTTAGGTTAGGTTGTTGAATGGTGTTAGTCGTTTGTTTGGTTGGAATTTGGTGTTTCATTCTTCGTCCAAACTAGCAGGTTAAAGAATTTGTTTTCAATGGTCATTTCAATCATCTCCGGGCAAGAATAAGCTCATTTGAATCATTTCTCCTTTTTTATTTTGGTGATGTCACGTGTCACGATCCAATTTTGTTGTTGTTGCAAAACGATCGTGAGGCACTTGTTCTAACCCGGCGAGCAAGTCAGTCAAACGAAAATTGCAGAGCGGGTGGCATGACAGGACCAACCTCCCACAGAAGCCTTGAAAAAGGTTTTTGAAAGAGAGAGAATTAAGAACGTTTTGAAATAGGTTTTGTCTTTGAAAAGTATATGTTAAGATGCAATCACTTGGTAGGAAGGAAGCTTCAAGTAGTCATACCCCTTATAGTACATTTTGGACCATAATTAATGTGACACCCTTGCATATGAAAATGGCAAGGAGTCAACACCTAGATAAAAATGAAGGAAACTATTATTAACAAAATAACATAAAAGCATGATGAAAAGGGTGTAGAGGTTCATGCAGTCATGTGCAACACGCACTGGACAAGCAAGACTGTGACATCACGCACCACAATAGTTCTTATGCTCCAAGGGCTACTCCTTAAAATACACCAAAAGCCAGTCTTGAAGATTTTAACGATGTTTGTCTTGCTTTCAACAAAATTTATGTATTCTTCGCTTGATAAGGCTTTAATTTTTATCGAACTGATCTTTGAACATGATTTTTTATTCATGTGGCAGGTTTATCGTCATTAGTGATCTGTTTTACGTTGAGAATTTAAGTTGTACTATTGATGATGTTTAGACACATAAATAGTACAACTTTCAATATTAATAAAGAGAATTGTTTAGACACCATCCTCAACAATAAGCTATAAGTAATTAATGCATCATTCTCCTGTAAAACTAGATACTGATGATTGTCTTTAGTTAATAGATGTTTTAAGGTGTGGTTAAGTTATTTGTTTACAAAGACTAATCAAATAAGGCTAAAGCGAGCATAGTTCAGCTGACATTAGTGATACATTAATATCAACGGATTAAACACTGAGGGGATGTATTTGTTTCGCGTTATTACTAAACTATTTCAAATAAGTTCTTACATCGGCTCTTTAAACAAAAATAATTAAATGAATTATTGTATTCACTTAAAAGAATCATACATTTTTAATCACTAATTTTTAATTAATCATTTCTAACCATTAATTTCTAAATATTTATTTTTAATTATTTATTTCTAATCAATCATTTTAGTTACTCATTTCTAATTATTTATTTTTTGCTCACTCATTTCTAGTTAGTAAAATAAGAACCCTTGTAATCAAATTGAAAAATAAGACAATTTTTTTTTGAAAATAAATCAAATTTTTATTGAAATCAAAATTGAAAACCGAACAAAAATAGAATCGAACAATGATTTCATTATCGATTTTGATCCAATTATTGAAAAACTAAGAATATTAGTTTGATTATCAATTTGACACAAAATCGACAAAAATCAAATTGAAATCAACCATAATTTTTATTTATAATCACACAAAATAATTACTTTTTATTTGAGAATTAAAGAAAGTTATAATTGGAAAAATTGTGTAAGTTTTAAATTCCCATTTTAGGGCTGATGGAGCTTGAAATTACAAAGGTGGCTCACGTGGTGGTCTGTCTATACATTACATTTTCTTATCTTCATCAATCTATTATCACAGTTTCAACCCAAAACAGAGAAGAGAGAAAAACAGGTGAGAAAATGGCCGGCGCTTTGACTGGGTCAGTCGGAATTGGCTTTCCATGCTTCACCAAGCTCTCTCCTACAACTTCAAGATCTTCTCGTTTTTCCCGTGTCAAGATGGCTGCCACCCTCGACGAGAAGAAGAACTTCACTCTCAAGAAATCTGAAGAGGCTTTCAATGCTGCCAAGGTACATTTCCCTTCCACGTTTTTCATCCATTCGATTACATGAAATCCTTTCGGTTGATCGGTGGAACCCCCTTTTCGTAATCGGCTGCTTTTTCTCCCATTTCGCCTTAGGTTCTCAGTATGTGTTTAGAGTTTAGATTTCGATATGTTTGATAGAGGACAACAATTCGATTTGAATTCTATGGTTCTATTGCGGTATTGGGTGTTTTCGATTCTGATTTCTGGTGGCGACTTTAACGACCGAGGAGGAGGGTTGAAATTTCGAACTGAGGATGGTAATTAACAAAAAAAAAAGTGATGGATATAGGTTGTGTGTAAATAGTCGAGATGCACTTGAAGTCGTCCAGACATTGATGGATATCAAAACAAAGAAAAATTGTTGAAAATTCGTTGTTCAGGTCTCTTGTTTTTATGCCTGATTGTGAAATTGTTTGAACCCTTTTGCGAATTCAGGAGCTAATGCCTGGTGGAGTTAATTCTCCTGTTCGTGCCTTCAAATCCGTTGGTGGACAACCGATAATTATCGATTCTGTAAAGGGCTCCCACATGTGGGATATTGATGGCAATGAATATGTTGATTATGTGGGTTCTTGGGGACCGGCAATTATAGGTCATGCTGATGATGAGGTACATAACTTCAATTTGTTTCTACTTGTGTATTATTTCAGCAACTTGGGTCTTCTTCCTTGCTTTTAAGTTTTAACTTCTTCATCCGCCAAAAGAGTTGTAGCGGCATTAGTGAACATCGAAGGACTATGAGGTCTCGAGTTCAAATCCCCACCCCCAATTGTTGTAGTCTCAAAAAAAAAACTTCTTCATCCTTATTTTCTTTTTGCAAAGCCTGAACTATAAATGCCCTTCTTAAATTTGGGTATTGGAGAGGTTTTATCTTTATTATAAGCTTTCACCTTGTGGTATCTGCACTTTTTCACAAGGCTTCATGTAATTTTGTTTTTTGGTGTGTATCTATTGAGTATTATGATCAATAACTTTTGTCTGCCATCAAATTACCAGCCAATTCTGATTGTTCAGTTTGAAATTTTACATAGCCTAACACCACCTTGGTGAGAACCCTTGTAAGTGAGTAGTGACTATCTAAGAAGCACGGACACGAACACGAGAAATAGACATGTAGACACGTCATTATTTTTAAAATGCAGAGGATATGGATACGTCAAGTACACGTTGTTTATTATAATTTTTTATTAACTATAAAAAATAATTCAAGCAAGGATGAAGATAAAGTTAACCAACTTAGTTAGTTATGAGTTCATTTAAATCTAATAAAGAACAAAATTTCATCATTACTAGAAGTACACAAATCAAAATTTATATGCTTACCCTTTACCATCTCAAAATATTTTAATTTTTACCTTTTTTTTTTCTAAATTCTATTTTCTCTCTTTCGTTCCTTTTTCCATTTTAGTCCATCTATCTTCAGTGGATGCTGTCGTCAACGGCCTCCACCAATTCTACCCGTTGTCTTGTCGTTAGCAATTTGAAACAAATAAGTCTTAATGGGATGTCCATGAAATGTCTACCGTGTGTCTATTCGAAATTAAAATAATAATAATAATAATAGTAAGAGAGAACACGAAATTTTGAGTGTCGGAATAGTTACAGTAGTTTCAGTGTCTGACATGGATACTTTGTCAAATTAGAAGTGTTTTTGCATCCAATTCCATTTTCTACTACTTACCTATTTCATGGGAAATGATAAAATGACCTTTCTAACTCTTTAATCTTACCTTGATAAAGAGAACTGTGTTCGTCTTTATATTATATATTCAAATTCAACTAGGAAACAGAGACTTCACTTGGAGCAATCAGTCAATTTCTGAAACATAACTTGAACATGCTTTAGCATATTTTCTTAAAAGAAACGAACTTTTCATTCAGATTTTTTTTACATGCTTTGGCTAAATCTTTTTCAAAGAAATGAGCATGTTGGGACGTGCGGAGAAGTTAAAACATGCCGAGA
>JBBMEG010001843.1:5063-17907 GCA_037832605.1 Cyclanthera cordifolia | reverse complement strand
CCCGCCAACGAATCCACCAATCAACGTTGTCATCTTCGTTTGCCTCAGATGTTTTGAAATTTATCATAAGAACCAATTTGAAACTAAATCGAACTTTTGAAAGTTGAGCGATCGAAATGAAGCAAATTTAAAAGTTTAGAAATCATAATGATATTTTAACTCTAATACATTTAAAAAAAAAAAAACCTACAAAATTTTAAAATATAATTTAAGCTAAAATAAAACCAATATGAATTTAGAGAAAAAAAAAAAAACAAAAAAGTCAACCAAAATAGAGTGAACGAAGAAAAACTATAAAACCCCACGTGCAGTGTAACATCCGTTTAACAAAAAGAAATATTATAATTAGAATAATAGTTTTCTATCTATCGAAGTAATTTGTTATTTATAAAATATAAAAATATTTTAACCTAACCTAACCTAACCCAACTTAATCGAAAAAAGAGAGAAAAATCTTTGGCAGCACTGTTGTCTCAGTCTCTCAATCGCTGGCTCGTAAAAGTTCTTCAATCCCACTGCTCTGTCTCCCTCCGTCTTCATCTCTTTCGTTTCACATTTCGTCGCAGCTGTTTTCTCAACCTCCGGTTCTCTTTCCCTGGTACTCCTTATCAATTTCTCTATCCGTCTTTACTCCGTTTTGATTGTAGGGATAATTGCTTCATGCTAGTATGTTTTTTCCACCTCCCTAAATTTTCAATTCAAACTGGTTTTTTCAACATTCCGTGGCTGTCGAATTCAGTAATCTTATTCGGTTCATAGTTTCTATGAAAATTGAATCTGGTAGACTTTGTTCTTTTAAGCCTTTTTACTTTGATTAACTCAGGGCTCTGATGGAACTTCTAGGATTATGCACGTTTAACTATTAAAAATGAGCTTTTAAAAGATTGTTGGATGAGATTGTTAGGTTCCTACATTTACAAATTACTGGTATTTTCAGGAGATTGTTAGATATTTATTTAATTTTTATTTTTTTTAACCTTCTTTTTTTGTCTATTGATCAGAATCCTACATCATTCTTAAACGATGCTGACACAATAAAGGGTAGTAATTGTCCCTTAGGGAGCGCCGGGAGGATGTGCTCCCATTGAGATTTCAGTTTAGAGGCTATTGTAGGGATTAATTTTTCTGACGATCCTAAATTTCGTCTTAGTTTCTTACGTTTTCTCCCAATTCTTGGCCTTGAAATGGGTATGGTTGCCCCCCAAGTTTAGAGGTGTTTAACTCCAAGTTCTTAGGTCATACAAAAAAGAAAAGCAATAAAGGGTAGTAGTCAGTATAGTAATTTTTCTAATTCTTCTTCAGAATTTAATTGATACTTTTCCTTAAAATTTTGGAGTTCATTCTGCTAGTGCTACCTACCTTGCCTGGATTTGGATTTGACTCCCTGCCACTCACTTTGTTTTTGGTCTCTTGATTATGTACTTTTATATATAATGATTTCAAACGAGGCACTAAGCGCTCACTTTGATTGTCCATTTATTCATGACAGGTCTAGCACATGTCCTCCAGAATTGCACAAATCCACCTTGTGAGTTCTCATCGAGAGGTTTATGAACCCTGTGATGATTCATTTGCTTTGGTTGATGCACTTTTAGCTGACCGAGTTAACTTGTTAAATCAACATCCAACATTGTGCTTGGAAATGGGCTGTGGTAGTGGATATGTTATAACATCTCTTGCTCTTATGCTGGGAAAGGAAGCTTCTGGAACCCACTATATTGCTACTGACATCAACCCTCATGCCATTAGAGTCACCCAGGAGACTCTAGAAGCACATGGGGTTCATGCCGAGTTGATATCCACTAATATCGCATCCGGTTTGGAGAAGCGATTGGCTGGATGTGTTGATGTGTTGGTTGTGAATCCACCCTATGTTCCAACGCCCGAGGATGAAGTGGGTCTTGAAGGAATTGCCTCTTCTTGGGCGGGAGGGGAAAATGGCCGCAGTGTTATTGATAGAATATTGCCAGTTGCTGATATTCTTTTGTCTGAGAAAGGCTGGTTGTACATGGTTTTTCTTACAGCAAACAATCCCTCTCAGGTATGCCTTCAAATGAGAGAAAAGGGGTATGCTAGTAGAATTGCTGTCCAGAGATCAACTGAAGAAGAGAGTCTTCATGTGATCAAGTTTTGGAAGGATCCCGATCTTCAAGTAGATGGAAAAGATTCAAGTCATAAAACAGGTCCGGGTAGGGTTGTGGAGTCGCTAATTTCACAATTTCCCCGTCTCTCTTTTTGGAGAAGCAACAGCAACACTAACAGATGAATCAATTATTAGAGTACGTTTCTAGACCTGCATAGATGGTTTTATTGATCAATTTTTAGGTTTTAGTTTTCTATGCCTTTGTGCTTTCCGTTTTATACTTGAGCTGACCCACTGAATGTCTCATTCTGGTGGAGTGATCTTTCATCTTTTAGTTCAAGTTTCATTAAAAAATTATTTCATCTTTCTTCAGAATTTCGTACCATTATTGAAGTTTGTTCTTGATTCCCCTTCTTGATAAGTAACAAAGTATTAACTTCAATGGTTTTTCTAATGACGGGTCTTGGTTATTCTATTCTTGTTTGAATTTCACTATGTATTCTCTCTTATTAGCTGTTATCTAAATATTTCCTGGAGACTTCAAAAAATCACAATTTCAACGTAATTCTGCATAATTCCAAACCTTAACGTTTACATCCTATTATGTTTTGAAGTAGAGACCATTAGATTTATTCATGCTTTACGGTATTATTTTTTACGTTGGCAGATTGAAACTTGTGCATCTTTGGTTGCAACTTCTCTCTTGCAGGATTTCAGAATCATCCACACATCCTCCATTATTATTTCAAGCAACAAGTCCAATCTTCCAAATTGGATTCAACAGGTGCATATTATTAGTTTTATGTATGCAAGTACCTTTTCTTGACCTTTATAACTGCTTGAGCTTTCATATTAGTAGTTATGATCTTAGTTGTCAATTGATGAACTTAAAACTTTAAAGTTCATAGTTCATAAGGACTTGTAATTTCTTTGTCAAGATACTACTGAAACTGATAATCTATGAATTGGGCTGTTAGAAGTTGCATATTAATAATTTGCCTGAATGCTTTTTTTATATGCCATCTGTGATTGAGATC
This sequence comes from Cyclanthera cordifolia, assembly GCA_037832605.1. Taxonomy (NCBI): domain Eukaryota; kingdom Viridiplantae; phylum Streptophyta; class Magnoliopsida; order Cucurbitales; family Cucurbitaceae; genus Cyclanthera; species Cyclanthera cordifolia. The sequence goes on along the minus strand of JBBMEG010001843.1, from coordinate 14,787 downwards.
CAGATTTATTGGAATAATATATTTTCCTTAGGTGTATTTTACCTCATCTGTAAATCATACTTCGTACCTTAGAACTTCTATATAAGAAAGGACAATGTAACACTTTAAATCATTGAGCTCTCTACCTTCTCCTTTCTCCCTTCCTCACCCCTCACCGCCGCTCTCTTTTAACTACACCTCATGGCTCTTTTATTCCATCTTTTTTTAAATTGACAAAAGAACCCTCACTTTACAGCCAGACCTGCGAATTCAAGCATACTTTCAACTCATCAAATTGACCGATAAACGATTCTTTATCTTCTTTGACAGAGTTCTCCTTCAATGGTTAGAGGAGTGCTTCACTCGTTTATGCGAACTTCCGTTGACAAACAAGTTCTTCATTGAGACGAGAGTACACAAAACCTCTGTGTGAATTGAGAAATTGTCGAATAAGGAAGGCCAGATTTCCTCAAATCGCTCGATGCTTTTTCCAATCCATCTAGAAAACAAGAGCCCTGCAGAAACTTAGATACTCTTTTCTCGGCCAAGAAAATAGGGTCAATGTATTATAAAGACGTCTTTTGCATCAAACCTGGTAATCAACCGTCCTTTGTCGAAAAAGATCCCTCTCCTAATCCTTCCTGTCTTCCTCCCTCTTTTATCATTGTCCTCTGGAATTTTTTCCATGACTCTTGGAAAGCGATTGTAGAAGCTCTTAATATTCTTCCTCACTCTCGATGCTCCCTTTTAAACCAGATAAGTCGATCTTGTATCAATGAAGATCACTTTAATTCAACGATTTATGAAATAAAACTTAATTCTATTCTCCACGATTATAGCCTTTTACTTGATAGAAGAATTCAGTTAACAAAACGTAAGTTTGAAATTGTCACTGCCTTTACCGATGTTGTTGCCACTCTAACCTTACTGGAACCCTACCATCACTGTCATTATTTGGATTGTTCCCCCTAGTCTTATCGACACTTCCATTCTAAACGTCTATGTTTTCACAAATCATGAATCACAAACCCCACTATCACAAATTGCCAATCGTGAATGGTTTTCTGTCCACGATTCCTACGAGTTTCGATCCATGTTTGCATTTGAGCAGCCAATCCACAACTACGTCTTTACAAAAAGGTTCAGATTTCCGAGTTGGTTTAGCAAGAAATTGGTTTTACTACTCGTGTTTCTGATGGTACGAATTTCGTCTTCCATTTCTATTTAGATCTGTGAGCCTTAGATGTACGTGCACAACCCATAAACCTAAATCTCTATCAATGTGTGACTTGCAATTTACCGGAGTCCTGAGTTTCGACGAGGTTTCAAATTTATCTAAACCACGAGATCCATAAGCTTTCATTCATCCTCTTGTTTTGCGCGATTGAAAATTTCACTTCTTGCATGTATCTTTTCAAAAGAAAAAACACTTCTTGCAATCGCTACTCAGTCCGCATGTGTGCGTGCCTCGCTCTGTTTTACCAATTGCTTCCTCAAATCCACGACCCACTACATGACTTTCAATACTTTTTTTCTTCTTAAAAAAATTGTGATTGGGAAGCTACTTAGCAATCTATTTGATGGTTAAAATGACTGGTTTGGTTTGTCTGATTGGGCATTAGAACATAAGAGGTGAAATTGATTGATTAATTATCCTATTCTCTATTTCTCTAACAGTCCATTGTTGTTTCAGTTCTGAAATTAAATAAGACTCATAAAGTGCTCTTCTCAATCTTTTAACCCATCTCGATTGGTGGTTGCTAAAAAAAGATAATGACTTAGACTTGCAAGGTTTAGTTGTCACATTGTTCAACTTTTAGTGTCAGCCCAATAATTGTCAGTTAATTTTTAATTTGATTTTTTTTCTTGCAAATTAAATTTGTTTTTCGCGATTTTGTTGTGTATTTAATGGAGAACACGTCCAACTTTAGTTTTAATGGCACAAGACAAATTTGGTAACTAGAGATTCTTTTTGTACTGATCAAGAAATTGTTGGTCACACGTCATTAGAAGAGTATAAACAAACCCATGAGCATTTTCGCTCAAACCCCTCCATTTACTCTTACTCCTGAAAATAAAGCCAATAAGCAGCCTCACTCAACAAAACCCCTAAATCTGGAAGTGGTTATCTCCAACAATAGTTTGGAATGAAGTGTGGTTTGGATAGATCCATATTAAATCGGCTATGTTTCAGTTGTTCAACAATCCTTTCTATGTTGTATTATTAAATTTTCTCGGCATATCAATTGGGGCTGGTGCTAGAATGGGTTGGATGATTGGAGAATTGGAAGGTGAGAGAGGAGAGTGTGTTCAAAGGTATAGTTTGAGGAAGCATCTTATCAACAAAAACAAAAACTTTTTTTGAAAGGACTACTTATCCCTCCCCATATATGTGATAATTTATCTAATTAAACACAAGAGATTAATTTTAACACTTATCAAACTCTAAGAATATTATTAAACAAATTTTCATGGGTTATTGTTACAGATACCATAGTTCGTGGGTGATTTGTACAATTTTCCCTAATTTTATCACGAGTAAATCCTAGCATGATACTACGCAATAAAACATTTATTTTACCATTTAAAGAAAAAAATCATGTCAAGAAAGAATTACCTTATCTTATTAGATAAGTAATCTTATTATATTTGTCATGCAAATGCAAAGTATATAACATTTATATTAAATTCATGAAAAATGATCTTAATTAGGAAGACATCATAATTTAATATAACTTATATTTCACCTAATAAGACCCATGGTCATTGATCCTATAGTGAGATTTTAATTTATGTAACATACAAAACAAGGAATTACAAAACAGTCCCTGAAAAAAGAGGCTCAAACGTTTCCATGGATGCTGCAAAAACACCAAACAAATGGAGTGATAAACAGAAAAAAAGAACAAAAAAAAAACAACAAAACAAAGACAAATCCTTATCCTGTTCAACAAACCTTAAAAGCCCAAGTTCCCTTTCTCAGAAGAAGAAACCAAATAGTTAGCTGCATTTTTTGGCAGCCTCAGTGGGAGAAGAACCAACAAACAAACTGTGAGATCACTTCTAAAGAAACAGGTGATAGACCAGGATTTAACATGCAAAAAAGAAGGAAAAAAGGCACCTGCGATGTTAATCTCTCAACTAGTTGCAAAAAAGAAACAAGGGTTTTCTCTCGACCAGCTTCACCACCCTTACCCCTCCGACCTTTCTCTTCCACCTTCTTCGACATTTCCACCTTCTCTGACATTGCCTCACTCTATAGCTATGGTCAAGCACTCTTTCAAGATTGATCGCAAAACTTTCTTTATCGATGATGATCCTGAAAAGCCCTCATTATTCGGAGTTCAGAATATATGAAGTTATCACCAACAAAAGTTTTACCTCATCTATCCCCCGAAGTCTCCTTAGATGGCTCACTTGTAGCTTTAAAAGTTTATGTGATGTTCCTCTTAACCAAAAGCTGTTCATTGAAAAAAAATCCGACGCTGCAACTTCTTGGGTGGAAAAGATTTCGACTAGAAGGGTTATTGTGCTGAACTCATGAAGTTGGGAAACAATGGGGGCGTAAAAAGGCTGGAAAGGCTTTACCAGATGCATTAACTTCATTAACTTTTTCTCATCTACCAAGCAAATCCACGTGGTTCATTCACCAAAATCCCTTTCCCCTCAGCAGCCACTATCTTATAAGGTAGCTTTAAACAGTAGACCATCTGCTGTTGGTTATCGGTGGCCACCCATACATTGGGATTCCGTTTCTGATAAAAAAGCTTGGTTTTGCTCAATCTGACCACTTAGGTCATCATACAAAGAAGATTCTTTCATGATAGCTGGTTTGTTATCAAAGCAACAATATAAGAGGAGTTATCTATAAATACATCGATTAGTCCTCTTGCAACTAGATCTTGACCTTTTGATTGACATGGATGAAGTTCAAGTAAAAATCTCACTTGTTCTTCGAATTGGCAAAAAACGGGTTCTTCTATCTCTACTTTCATAGTTAGTAAATTTTTTCATAGTTAGTAAATTTTTTTTTAATATTTTGGATTTTATCTTTTAATAGTATATCATATAAAATTATAATAAATAACGTGTCCTCGACGTATCCGTGTCAACATTTTAAAATAATGAGGTGTCTACGTGTCTATATCATGTCGTGTGTCTATATCTCGTGTCCGTGTCCGTGCTTCTTAGGCGGCTCTCCTCCCATCAGATTCATCAATGCTTGGTTTGATCATTCATCCATACTGGACATGATAAAATCTTGGTGGGCTTCCAATGTCATCACAGAATGGTCATGATTTTATTCAAAAGCTCAAGGAGATGAAAAAAGAATTGAAACTTAGGAAAGAAGCTAGTTTTGGGCATCATAAAGAAAAGAGATTCCATCTACAGAAGGAACTTGATCTCATTGATCAATTGGAGGAGAAAAATCTCACGTCACCATTAGACTCTTAAAAGAGGAACTTGATTAGAGCTGACCTTATGGTTCTATCTGCTCGGGAAGAGCTAATTTGGAGACAAAACTGTAAATCAAGATGGCTGATTGAGGGGGATGAAAACACTGGCTACTTCTATCAATTTGTTGCAGCAAGCAGAAGGAGAAACCCTTACTGAGATTATCAGCATCAATGGTGACAGTTTGACACAAGATAAGGATATTGAAAAAGCTTTTCTAGATTTTTATTCCTTCTTAACACAAAACCACATGCCACTGATAAGCTCCCTGATGATATTGATTGGGATCCTATCAAAAATGAACAAAACAGATTGCTTGAAGCTCCTTTTACGGATATAGAGCTAGATTCTGCACTAAATAATTCTTGGTAGAAATAAGACCTTGGGGCTGGACGGATGCATCATCGAATTCTTTAAAAAGTCTTAACACATTATTAAGCCCGATGTGAAGATGGTGTTACAAGACTTTTTTCAGAGTGGTACCATCAACTCAAGTCTTAGCGAGACATATATTGCACTCATCCCTAAGAAAAATGGGATGTTATGGGTTATCAACTATCAACCTATTAGCCTCACGACCTGTCTTTACAAGATCATTGCTAGATGTTTATCTGAAAAACTTAAAAAGATCCTTCTTTTTATCATCACAAAGAATTAATCAACCTTTGTTGCTAATAGGAAAATCCTCGATGCTTCTCTCATGGCTCATGAACTTATTGAGGAATGGTCGCGGCTTAAACAGAAGGGGATTGTGATAAAACATGATATTAAGCCTTTGATATCGTGGATTAGGATTTTCTTGACAAGATTTGGGAGGCCAAAGGCTTCGGGAATATATGGATAAAATGGATTAGGGGATGTATTTTCTCGACAAACTTTTCCATCCTTATTATGGGAGGCCTAGGAGATAATTCACTGCTACGAGAGGCCTCCACAAGGTGATCCTTTATCCTCTTTCTTATTCATGATTGTGGTTGACTGCCTCAGCAGAAGGTTGAATATGGTTGAATCTCTTTATCAAATTAATGGCTTCCATGTCGGATCTCCTCTCAGCATTACACAGTTACATTTTGCTGATGACACTATCCTTTTCTCCTCCACACAAGATCAATACATTCACAATTTGCTTAAGTTGATTAAAAACTTTGAAAGGGTATCCAGATCAAAGATTAACTGCAGCAAATCAGAATTTTGTCTTGGTATGGACACTCTCGAATAACATAATTGCTCATCATTTTGGTTTCACTATTGGGAAATGGCCCTCTTATTTGAGTTTACCACTTGTTGGGGATCCAAATCTGACTGATTTTTGGCATCTATTATTCAAAAGGTTGAAGAGAGATTGAACTCTTGGAGCTTATCGAATATTACAAAAGGAAGAAGAATCACCTTATTAAATCCCACTCTTGCAAACCTTCCCATATATTATTTGTCTCTATACAAAGCTCCGGTTTAGATCACTAATGTCTTGAATAAGCTTTACCTAAAATTCTTGTAGAGAGGTAACTCAGGATCTCGAGCGAGCCATCTATTAAATGTTCCAGGGTTAAATCTCCCTTTTCACTTGATGGTTTGGGCATCAAGAATAAATCCCTCAGTGCTAAATGTACTTGGCAATTTCACCTAAAAAAAGATGCCCTTTGGAGAGCATTGATCTATGCTAAATTTGGTGGTTATACTTTGCCTTATAGACCTAGAAACTCTATTTTATCATCAACAAAGGGGCCGTGCAAAAATATGATACAAATCCAAGGGTGTTAAAGTGTATTCTCGCAGGAAGAAGAAAATGCTGGAAAAGGAGGAGACACGTGCAGCATAACGGTTTTTTCCTTTATTTTTATGTATTGGGTGGGGTGGGGCTAGATGTTTGTTAGAGGGGCTAGGTATGAACTGGTGGTATTTAGACTTTTTTAATGGTCATTTTTACTTATCTGGATATTGATATACTCTGGAGAATTCTCATCTGAGAATTAGGGAGAAGGCTTATTGGCTTTCTAGGGTTTTGATACATAAATAATTTGGTAGTTTCTATCAAAATATTGACGAAGCCATGTTCCTTATCCTAAAGCATATCACTATAAAGGTTGGTAGGGGCAATGAAACTAAATTTTGGGAGGATGTGTGGGTAAAGGATTGCCTCTTAAAATTGTTTATCCTTGATTATATAACCTATCCTTGAAGAAGGCTGCTTTTGTCTTTGATCTTTGGTCTAATGCGGATAGAGCTTGGAACTTACATTTAAGAAGAAATCTGACCGCTAATGAACTCTTGGAATGGGCCACTTTATCCACAAACATTGCATTTTTTTTTCCTACAAACTTGGACGACATGTGGTGGTGGCCAATGGAGACGGATGGGAAGTTAACTGCATCTCTGGTGAAAATTGAATCATCTCAGAGATCGACTATGCCCTCACCCTAAAAGCGTTAAGTTTTTCATTTGGGAATTTAGCCATGGGGCTATTAACACACACGATGTCTATCAGAAAAAGTCCCCTGGATTGCTATCTCCCCAGCCTGCTGTCCTCTTTGAAGCACAATTTCACGTCTTCTATCAATGTGCTATGACGTCTCATTTTGGAGCAGGATTCTATCTGAATTCAGGTGGAGTACAGCATGGCCTGGTAACATACTAGCTATCCTTGAGACCTTTCTTTATGGTCACCCTTTTAGGACAGAGAAGAAGACAATATGGGAATCTCCAATCCTCGCCCTTATTTGGAACACTTGGAAGGAAAGAAACGACATGATCTTCAAAGATAAATAGCTCACTATTGACAAAATATGGGATGGCTCTTTTGTATTTAGTTCTACTTCGGATTCATAGATTGCCTCCATCTGTGACTATATCAATGCTTATTACTCAGTGAAGATGTTTTTTTGTAACTATATTGTATCTATAGGTCTCATCCTATTCATTTATCAATGAAGTATTGTTTCCAATAAAAAAGAAAATAATGGTTATGTAGATGCACATGAATTGCCTGAGCAATAATGGTTATGTCAAGAGTAAGACTCCCAAATGACATAATGCTGCTGTAGACGATTGTTAGCTGCAACTTTTCTATTTCGGCAATTGTCTTCTTTATGACAACTTTCTATTTTTCAGTGTATTCTTACAAGGACATTTTTGTCGCAAACTCTTGCTTTGATCTCGAGAAGTGTCTTGTCCTCTTCGTAAGATGTGTTGTTTCCATCAGTTGAAACTTGAGATTTCTTGATGAATACCACAGATTCGATGACTTTCCTGCTAGTTTGGTCCTCTAGTATCTTCACTCTCTCCTGCAATTGTTTCAGGTACTTGATGGCATCTCCAAGAACTGAAGCCTTGTCCATCTATTAGCAGCAATGTGAAATACAGAGAGTTGAAACAGTTTATCTTCATTTCTATTTTGCTAACAGATCATCTTTCAACATGAATATTCTAGAGCTTGAAGAATACTAAGGAAAACAAATATATGATGCGATTTTCAAAAGAATTTATCAGGAAAAAAGTCAAAGAACCATACCTTCTGTAGTCCAGGAACTATAGCAGACAGCAGTTCTCTCGTCGTTTATGCTCCGCAAGAACGTGATCTTGAGCTTGAGAGAATCTACTGTTCAAAAAGATTCCTTTCGTTCTACTGTAGGACTTGGTAGCCTAATGAACCCTGAGAAATCAATATATCAGAATGGAGGTTTCTGATACTCTTGAGGACACAACCTCCTGTTTTGGTATAGTGAAGTCCATTTGGTTTGTGGAGTTGGAAGCCAATACAGGCACGATCGGATAGGCGGTGGCGAGTTGTGAGGTTGGGAAATGATTAGTTGTTTGGAATGAATTCCAGCCATCCTTTTTGAGCTGGTTGACAAACCCAAATATGGCATTGTGAGAATGGTTTGAAGAAGCCTTCTGCTCAAGGTTTTTGTGTGAGGCGTAAAAGTGCTGCAAATTCTCCCCAAAAACTGCTGCTAAAACAAGTATACCAAGCTCATCCATTGAGCTCTTGTGCCACTGATTTATAACGTCCAAAACTACATGGAAATTAGTACAAGACTGAACATCTGGTTTTTAATTCTAACATAAAGCTACCATCTGATACCAAAAGTTCAAGGTTGATTTTGAACTGGCTAAAAGCATTCTCATGCTTGTTATTTTTGTTAGTTGGGGTTGTGTATGTGAATCAGCAGAAAGTTTGATTTTGCTATGCAATGGAAGAATGTCTTGAATAATGGAATCAACCAGAAAAATGGGGGATTTGCAGTGGCTCACTTTTAGGCTATGTATGTTTGTTTGTTTGTTTTTTTTTTCGTGGCAATCGAGTGCTAAATTACTAATTTGTATTTTGTAATAAACAATCACCCATCAAACACTTCATCAAACATTTTAAATCACTCATCAAATTTCACATCAAACAAGTACTTAATTACTTCAACCACTATTCACACTCATTCTTAAGTAGTTTTTTTTTTGAGATAGCTATTTTACACAATACCCGGGTAACCATGCCCGTCCCTAGGCCTGACTTAAATAAGTAGTTAATACTCTAATTGACATTTACTATTCTACTCTTTCCACTTCAATTAGCTTTATAGTGCAATTCAACTTGTTCTCTTTTATCTCTTTTATCTTGTTTTGTGGACTTTTAGAGGGCAACTTCACCAATTAGATTTTGAAATTTTTGGTTAATCGGTTGATTATTCATTTAAATATCTTGATGGATGTGTCCAAGTCTAAGTTCCCAATTCTTTTGTCAATTGAGTATTAATGTAGTTATGGGCAAGCAATCCCATCTTTTCATTAATTAAAAAAATTGTTATTTATTCGTGAATAACATATTGGCTGATCAACTTAATTTGTGAGAGATATTTTAATTATTTTAAAGAAGTTTTAACTTCTTTATTCAAAAAAATCATAGAAATTTAAGATTTAGAAGCCACATATGCGGGTGGGGATCACTTTCACATACAAAATTTATCAAATTCCAAAATTATCCCTAATTCATTCCCATCACATTTGAGGATGATTCAAAGTAAAGTGACGAGATCTTTTAACGATTAATAAAATAGACTAACTCCTCTCTTTATTAATAGATGAAATTTCATGTGACTCTAATTTTTATTGGGTTGAATAAAAATGTAATTATAATTCAATTTAAAATAAATTTTATAGGTTTCTACTTGTTTTACAAGCAATATAAACTATACATCATTTTGTTCGGTTTTATACTAAAGCATGTAATATTGTAATTGAACATTTTCTCAATTGTAATTGATAAATTATTTTATGTTATCCTATTTTCATCCAAACC
>JBBMEG010001734.1:0-41884 GCA_037832605.1 Cyclanthera cordifolia | reverse complement strand
TATAAATAAATAAAATCATGTCATCTGCATTCATATTTCTCTATTAAGAAGGTTTTAAAACTCAGTCCTCACAGTTATAAATTTCCTTTTTTTAATTTGCTTACACAATTGATTATACAACTCAGTTCTTTTTAGGAGTTTGTTTCCTTTGAATTGTTTATGTATGTTTTTATTAAATGCTCGCACAAATGCAAAAGGAGTTCATTTTCTCGTTATATTTTCAGGTCACAGAAATGTGTCTTAACTTTGATATATTCATCCCATACTCTGGATAGAATAGTTGGTTATCTTCTTGTAACTTATAAGCATTAGTTTGCATCTTGTTTATTTACATGCGACAGTCGATGCTTGTATTCTTCAATCCAATCAAATTTGGAATAGCTTTCACGTTGGGCAACCTGCTATCACTTGGAAGGTTTGTGTTAATAGGTTTTTCAACGTTTTGATTGATGCTTATTAAGTTTTTTTTAATATATAATTTTATTTACTTGGCTTATGGCAGGTATGATAGCTTCCATTATAGTAACTCTCTTTGCTTTTATTATTCACAGTTGGTCTGTTTTTTTATACAAAAACAATTTGGTATTAGAAAGTCAAAAGTAGGACAGCCTAGGGCCTAGGCTGAGGACGGGTGAGTAGAGCCCCCGAGAAATAAAAACTATAAGAAACAATTGATCGTGGAGAGGTTGGAATTACAAACGAATGTCCCTTGATTGTAACTCCACCAAGGAAGAATCTTTTTGGTTCAGAGTTGCAAGCACATCTATTTCATAACTATAACTATGACTCTTATTATTGTTGGAGATCTTTTCCGTAACTCATTGAGTTTCCCCTTTCTATTAATTTCATATTTTGGTGAAATGGTTTCTTATCCCAAAAAAAATTAGACAAAAGGCGAGTGGTGAAAAGGGTCGGAGATGAGAAAGTGTTGAATTATGTTAAACTACCAATCAATCCAAAAGTTTAAACTGATGAGTTGGGATAAAATTAATTATACCAACCAACCCTCTCCCTCATTTAGTCATTTGTGAACTTCGAAATTTGCGAAAGACCCAGTGGAGTTTAATTTTAAATGGGGAGGAAACAACTTGCATGTACTTTTTGAGATAGAAATAAGTTATATTTTATTGAATTGCTTATTACAACCTTGCAATGATCCTTTTTAAATATAGAAAACCCTATTCTTTAAATCAGGCATATTTTACAATAAGAAAATATTACATGTGGACTAATCTATTTAAATGGAGAATATAAAATAAAATAAAATCAAATAAAATCAATTAATTCAACACTCTCCCTCAAGTGGGTGCAAAGATGTTTGCCATAGTCAGCTTGTCAGTAAGGCAGTCAAATTGTAACTTGGGAAATACTTTAATCAAAATATTAATTATTTGCTCTGTTGTATGTAAGTATGGAATGCAGATTACTTCAGTATCAATTTTCCCCTTCATAAAATGCTTGTCCATTTTAATATGTTTGTTCTATCATGAATGACAAAGTTATGAGCAATGGAGATAATGACCTTATTGTCACAATAGACTCGAATAGAAGTTTTGTGTGATATTTAGCTAAGCTTTTTTGTATCCATATACCATCACAATGCCATGGGCTAATGTTATTTCCTTTTTGTAAATCTTGATTGTTTTTGTGGCAGCACAGCGTTTCTGGTAGGCCCCAAAAGGCAAGTGACAATGATGCTTGATCCTGTTCGGATTTATGCGACAGCCATATACCTTGCTAGCATGATATTTGCTCTTTTTTGTGCTCTCTATGTAAGTTGAGTTGTGGTTTCATAAACTATCTTATAGTAATAGTTAATAACTCTGTTTATAGAGAATCATCGCCTTTGTTTAGGCAAGTCATTGTTAGTTTCTAATCACACTTTTGTGCAATTACAATGCAGGTCCGCAACAAGCTGTTGACACTTATTGCTCTAATTTTAGAATTCAGCGGCCTAATTTGGTTAGTTGAAGTTTTTTCGTTCCTTATCTTGCTAATATGATTCATTTAACATGTTGAGTTCAAATGAAAAGAAGTAGTTATAACCCTTATAAATTATATAGTTTTTAGAGGATATAAGTGAGTTACTTTTTTCACAATCAGATGTTAATGGATCAGACAGTAATATATGTTGTTAGAGCTCTCCCACTATCAAAAATGAAAAATGATCCAATTTTCTTTTTACTCTTTTATATCCTTATATGCTTGATTTTACACCAGAGGGTAGCTATCTTTATCCTCTTGCCTCCCTTATGTATAATTGGAGTGCTCTTTTGTAATGTTCTCATTGGGTTTGCCCCTCTCTTTTGTAATTTAATGCATTGATGAAATTGTTACGAATGTCTTTATATACTAACCCCCCACCCCCATATGTTTACGGGTTCAACATTGATTCACATTTTCCTCTCTTTTGATTGATAGGTATAGCTTGAGCTACATCCCGTTTGCAAGGTCAATGGTTTCGAAGGTTATGGTATCTTGTTTGGATACTGAGTTTTAGGGTAAGACTCCAAAATCAGTGTGCCAATCATCCCGGTTTCATGTGGTGGAACGCTGCATTCCTACGTGCACGACAAGGTGGCAATATTGAACTTTTGTATTATGTGTTTTTCAGGCCTTGTTTAGTTTTTTCCCTCTGGCTCTCTTATTAGCTCAGAACTAATTTCTTAATGAGTGAATCTAATGTGTCCTTCAAACAATAATCAACGCCTTGGGGCAATTCTATTCTCACTCTAGAAGGGATTGAATTTAAGTTGGGCTCCTAACATATCAAACGAGTTCATAAAATAGAATTGAACATTAGTGGAATAATCACTCTTAAAGTATTGTATATTACAACTAATATAATTCCTTGACAAATGTTTTGAGGTCTTTGTTTGTACTTAATTCACTGCATGCAGACAGATGCATAAGCATTAGATATTGGGCCAATTTGTATTCTATGGCTTCTGGTTTGCGCATGATTTCTTTATTTATAAGCTTCAAGGCAAACCTTCTTTGTTGCAAGGAAAGATCACTATTTGAATATGGTTATTTCTCGATAGAATTCAATATAATTACCATTTCTTAACTGGTAGCTATGCCTAAAATCTATTACCATTTCACTTGTTCATATGATTCTAAAAACTAAAATTTAATTGTTATGTTTGATAAAATCTATTAAATAGTTATCTATACAACTACAGGTTCAATTCTTCATTTCTTCTAAAAAATGCTATCAAATAAAAAAAATAATCCTAATTGTTATTTAATTAATTGTTTTAATAATGACAATATGAGTTAAAATCATTCACTTGTGTGAATAACTAAATTTCTACCTATTTCATTCGTTATAAATTATCAATAACTATTTTTTAGGTTTTATCGAACAATAAGAACTAAATTTTATTCTTTGTAACTAGATTTACTAAATTAAATCTAAATTCTAAATTTCAGTCATGTGAACTAAATTTTGGTTTTTGCAACTAGATGAACTAAACTTTTAAATTTGAACCATAAACAGAATTATAATTTATCCTATAATTTATCGAAATATGAACCCAATAATTGAAGGATATACAGACTGGTGCATCACTTGTGAAACATTGGATTGGTATCCCTGACATTCAAGCATAAATACGAAATAAAACTTGTATAAAAGCAAATGAAGCGTAATTCAATTAGTATCCTGAATGTATAAAGTAACATGAAATATGTGGTTGGAGACCCTTAAACCTATTGAAGTGTAAAATGCTAACAATTGCAATTTACAAAGGATGGACAGCTATGCTTGACTGAGATGCAGCAACATTGACATCCCACTCATTGCAAGTAAGAAGCCTGTATAACGCTGTCGCTTCTCTGATACGACCAAATTTGATGCAGAAAGTTTGGATTTGGTTGAAAAGATCTCCGACTGCAACCAAAAGCAAAATACTAAAATCAGCATAGTGTTCTTATATGAATTGGTTAATATTTCAAAGGTTGAATCCCTAAAACAAAAACAATAAATATGGTGTTTATTAATCAATAAGGGACACTTATGGGCAGAATAATTACAGGTTAAGGAAAAAAGATCTTTGTTTCTAGTAAGAAACACAGATATATGCAAAGATGCCAAAGGAAAATAGATTGTAGGAAACATAGATTGTACAAATCACAAATCAACTACTACAGAATAAAATGAACTCACTTCAGTTCAAGCAGCATGAGAGGAACTTACCATTGATGATTTCATTTTGTATTAAGCTCCCTAGAAAAACACATAAAAGTCGAACTAGTCTGCTCTGTGCGTACTTATCCTGAAAAAAATAAAAAATAAACGTTTCATATCTTAAATATTCAGGAGAAAAAAAACTAAAAAAAATCGATATCTTTTCTAAATACAAAAGACGTTAGGGAGCCAAAACCAAAAAGTTGCTCTTAGGGCATGTTTGACCCACTAAGTTCAAGCCAATGTTTGAACTAAAGAGTAGGAAATAAGAATAACCCCATTACTTTAACCAACACAAAGGACTACTACAGTAAATTTCGTAGAGTTCTGCAGTAATATCTAAACACCGTAGAACTCCATGCATAACCATAGAAGAATCAATCCGGAAAACAATATTCAACATCCTCTCGTTGCCACAATACCGGTTGAATAAGTTGGTTGTTTCTCCTATAATATGGATCTACTTCTCTTTCACCTTCATTTTCGTTGCAAACATTTGATTGTTTCGATAAGCTTTTGTTTCATATTAAAAAAAAAAAAAATCCTTAACTACCGATTATTGAAAACTCAAAAGTATAGTAAGAGAACATACTTTAATGCCCTCACATGATGACATACAATTATTGATGTACATCTGTATGAACTCAGAGGGAAGTTCAACATCTGTTGTTAGCCTGTCGAAAACTTCAATAGAGTGTACACTCAAGTCCATGTTAACAAAAACATGGAAGTACCTGCAATAAAAACGTGTCATAATGAACCCGTGGAAAAGAAGAAAATATATCAGGACATAAAAAAAAAACAAATCAACACATGGATTATAAAGTTCGTACTCGACAATTTCAGGAGAATCAATCAATTGCAATGTCTTTATAACTTCCACTGCAATATGAGGATTTTTTTCCACCAGTTCCTATTGGTAAGAAAAAAGTTAAAAAAGATGAGGCAGAAAGTACGTATTTCCTAATGAAATCAACAATGAGATCATACGAACACATACAGGTAGCTTTTTGGGTGTCAATCCACAATCACATACAAGCTTTGGGTCATTTGTCAACTCCTCAACCATTTCCTGATCCGCCAAAGAACAACAATGAGTCATTTCATCCTTTGGCATTCAGTATGGAAGAAAAAAAAAATCCACGTGATAATTACCTCTTCTTGAGCAGGTACAAGAGGGCCCTTCAGAGCTTTTGCAATTAAGTTCCTCACACCCGCACCTCTGCTAGTGTCGGCACACATTCCATCGTCCCATAAAAGTTCATGATGATCGCCAACTTTCAACCACAGTAACTGTATAATAAGGGTTTTGTCAAGCATAAATCAGGTGTGCTCTAAAACACATACCGTTAAGGCGTTAATAAAGGAGAAGTTAAAATGAGTCTCACCTCTCCATTCTTCGAAAGCCTTGGTGGAGGAGGCCTAATCCACTCAGGACTCGATCCTTGAACTGACACATTAGACAATAACCACACCACATCTCTCACTCCAGATTCCACTTTAGGTACACCTTCAGGTTGCTGGTCAAACCTATAATGCCCAATATCGTATAAATTTATTAAAAAAAATAAAATATACAGAGGCTAGGTTAAGTTCAACACACAAAACATTGATGCGAGAAATCATACTCCACAAAATTTGCATCACGGCCCGGTGGGACATCAGGATCTGGCACCACATTTCTCACAAAACCATCTTTTGAAAAGCTATCTAACGATTGACATTGGACTTCCTCACAAAACTGTTTCAGCAACTCCTCTCGCTTAGGGAAAGCCTGTATGAAACAAACCATTGGCATATTTATATATTACAAATTCGATTCTCCCCACGACAGAACTAGTGGGCAAAAATCTTGAAGGTCCTCCAATAGACAAATTAGAAGTCGAACTATGTCAATGTTGGTTTTCATGTCTTACCAGCACTGAAGGATTGAATTGTGCAATGTAATCAGAGGCAGACTGTTTCAGGAACTGCAAGACAATAGTACTAGGTTAAAATCAACAAAATATAACAGAAAACATACTATGCTAGAAGTTCACATGGAAAAAGTCAGTCTATAGATGATGCACAGGCATAAGACGCATATATGCAAGGGTTTGATTGGAAACTGAGGCTATTTTTTTAGTACAAATCTGTAGTTTCCCTGAAATCCCTTACCCATTATAATCCATTACACTTCGATAACATGTCTCTGCATATACTCTATATGACCAAACAAAACTCAAAATCCACAAAAAAAAGGGTTCCACACAGCCACCGCAACAGAAGAGGTGGTCAAGATTCTCATCTGCCTTTCCACACATGATACTGCACGAATCCATGAAGGAGTTGACTCACGGCTTCAACTTGTCAATGGTATTCTTTCCATAATTTATCAAAGGCTATGGACGGTGGATTTCTATAAAGAACATCAGTTTAAGCTTGTTAGAGTCCATTGTATTGCGACTCTTGATTTTTCTTCAAAAGTAGGTCTCTTGCTTTTTAACGTTGTTTCTTATTCAAATGCCAGATGGTTTTGTCTTTCGCTCTTCTTGGTTTGATTGTCTACTATCGAGGTTTGGACCAATCAAGTTGTCCCTCAGCTCGAGTTTCCCTTATCTACGTCTTATTGGAGCTTATCTTCTTGCTTGTTATTCCTCAATCTCTGTTTTTCCGCTTGACGGGTAGTTTTTGTAGCTTTCTTCTTCAAGCTTTAAATGTTCTCTTAATTTCAGTTTGCTTTGTTTGTTGTTGTCCTTGAGGTTATCTTGTTTTTTATTCTCCTCCCTCGTGGAGGTTGTATCATTTGAACATTGGTCTATTTCTTTTCATCTTATCAATGAAAAGTTGTTTCTTGTTAAAAATAACTTATTTTTCTTCCCATTATCGTGTGCATTTAATGTTGAAATTTAGATAGAATACTAAGATGAAGAGTAAGATAGATAAAATAGTCGAATGAAGTTAATAACATAGGCTCTATTTGATAATGTTCTTGTTTCTCATTTCCTATTTTTCGTTTCTTATTCTTAATTATTTTAAAACAAAAAATAAAAAATGTGTTTGATAAGTGTTTTTGTTTTCTGATTCTTAAAAATATAAGAAACATGATCAAAATTTGTTAGATAATCAAAATTTGTTACAATACATACTATTGTAAATTTAAAATACAATAAGAATATATTTATTAAAAAAATAAGAAATATGAACATTATTTTTGTAGAATTTAAAATAACTTATAAATAAAGTATTGTATATATTGGTATTGTATATAAATATTAATTTTTTTATCAAATTGAAAAGAGAAAAAAGAAAGAAAAAAAAAAAGAGTTTATGTTGGAATTCAAACTCGTTATATTCCAATTAAATATCTCAATATGGATGCATTGCCAACATGCTAGAGTGCCAACATTAAACAAGTATTTCAAGTAACTTAATAAAAAAAACAGATCAAACACAATGTTACCGAACCGCCCTTAGTTACTATCATTTTCTTTCTTTTTTTCTTTTTTTTTTTTGAGATTACAACAATTGGAGTAAGAGGAGTCGAACCCATGACTTTATGATTATTCGGTGTCCATTGATGTCAATGAACTACTACTCTATTGCTAGATACTAACATTTATTAAACAGTAAACCATTCAAACCAAAAGGCAGAAATTCTTATGAAAAGTTAAGAATATGCAAAACGGTAAATTAAAATCAATGTAACGAATTAAAAGTTAAACCTCTTTGTCGCCACTGGAGCTGTCTGTTGTTAAAAGTTGTAAAATAAATGCCCTCTCATATTTTTCAGCTCCTTCATCAGAAGCAGCCTGCACCCAGAATGTGAAGCAGAAAAATCACAGTTATTAAAAGAAAATTGAAACTATAAACAATCTTTTCATTAAGATAATGAAAAGTGCAGGAAAGTTCGGATATTAAAGTATTAAGAGAAAAGGTAACAACGAATAACAAATTTAAAGGATAATAACAACTGTGAAAAATAGCTAGATACAAACATTCCAATATGAAGATATATCATATAGGGAGTAATTTTCAAATAATTTTGGGAGCCAGAAAGGTCCCTCGCACAATCATCAATGCCCTCCGATATCAATTCATTACTAGCTTCTTTTTCATAGTTGATGGAGGAGTGCAAATTGATCAACTGTCTTTAAGTTAAACCACAATTTGGTCATCTAGAGGAGTGCAAATTGATCGATTGTCTTTAAGTTGATACAGGAGTGCAAGTTAAACCAAAATTTGGTCATCTAGAGGGTTAGTTAGGTGGCAATTTGATTTTTTGAAGGGGGTTTTCTTTTGCAATTATGGAGACGAACTTTGGTTCAACAACAACCAGTGGTAACATGTGACCTCTTGGTCATTTCCCTACTTTATCCGGTTAAGCTATATTATTGTTGGCAGCATAATTGTTAATTTCTAGGAGGACAATCTCCGAAGATGCTGACGATTAGTGCAAAACAGGCAGTGTCACACTTGATCCCAAGAGGCAGCACAATGGAGGCCAAAAAAGAAGAAAAAACCTCATCCAGTTTTTTTCTTTAAAGAGTGAAATAACTGCACTACACAAAATGAGTTGAGAACTAGCCCTCAAAGGCTTAGAGCAAAGCAAAAAGAAAAGGGAGGGTTTTTTTTTTTTGTGAGGTCCATAATAGAAATCTATGAAAATATAGTTTTTTAATTATTAAAAAAAATACAGAGTGCAGTACGCTACAAACGATTGATAAGAACAAGACTACAAAAAAAAAAAAAAAAAGCAACAGTCCAAAGAAGTTTCTCAATACGATGGTGTCCGGCTGCTAACATTTAGCAAAATCAAAGTTGATCCAAATGCTAGTGCTACTGAATGACATTTAATTTTTAGTTAAGAGAAGTATTTAGGTCATGCTAAGGCACCTAAAAAATAATATCCACATATGTGGTTAAATATGGGTCATATCTTAATTTTATTTGTTTTATCTTTTTATTTTTTTGAGTTGAAAAAACATAAAGATGTAGTTCATATGTGGGCATTATTTTTTAAGTCACGCCTTAGCATGACTTAAATATTCTCTTCAGTTAAATAGTATAACAGAAACTCTCAAAGTGCATCTTGTGACAAGCGATAAAGTAGCATACACATACTTACATGTACAATAAAAGATATAAACGGATTAGAAGAAGATTTCTGCGAAGAATATGCCTGGTGAATAATAGAAAATGCCACTAAACGTTCAGTGGCATGGAGCGAGTTCTTCGGCTGCATTTTAGACCAGTTAATCAGCAATTCGTGAGAGGGGCAAAAAACAATAATAATTACTAAATTAACTAATTAATAATAATAAGAAGAAGAAGAAGAGGACAAGCCTTCTGGAAATAAAGATTACGTGCACAAGATAGGAAAATGAAAGGAAACAGAATATTCTATAGTAGGAATTAAACCATTACTATCTAAACATGCACGGTAAATTCAGTAGAAGGAATCAAGACAGTATCGTTTTTTCTCAGTCGTCTGAACAGTGAATGTGGAAAAATAAAAACAACTCTTAACTTTTTCTTAAGGAAAGTGAATACTTGGTGAATTGAAATATAATAGGGAAGCCCCCAAAGCGCTCGTTGCAAGAAAGGCTACTACTCGAATCAAAAGAAGAACCGAGTTCAAGAACTGTATAAACTGTTTTATTTTACGAAATCGTCGATGGAATAGCAGGCTAACACTGGAATCAAAAGATGGATCGAGATCGAGGAATTTCCACAGAGAAAGAAGGATGGCGGGAATATATTGATAGAGATATTGAATTACCTCCAAGACAGAGGCGAGGGAATAGCAGGCAATAAATTGACGATTGCGTGGGAAGTTGGCGGCGAAATCGGCGATAATGTCCAGAAACGAGCGCTGATTTCCTCCGGCTAACATAGAGCAGAGCGTTCGTGATTCATCTACGGTGAGGCCCATCTTCGTGCTCTCCCGCTTGAATTCGTCTTTCTCGCGTGGAGTTTGAACGCGAACGCAGGTCGGTTCTTTAGAACGTTGTTTAGTTGAGTATTTATATGAGTGTTTAGGATAAATATTTGTTAGGATATTTTGTAGTTTTTTCGCGGATATTTTGTACTTAGTTTTTTGAAACAAACTAATTATAGTATTTAAATATTATTAGTTATTAGAGATATTTGTTATAAATAATATTAAAAAATAATTTGAAAATATACTCAATAATGTTATATTCATCAATTGAATATTCATTATATACTTATCATGTTTCTAAGTTTTAAATTATTATTGGTTAAAATATGATTTTGATCCAAATTTCTTTTATTTTAATTATTGTATTTTCAAAATTCTTAACAGGTGTAAATTGATTTGTATAAATTTGAAGTTAGCTGAAATTGAATTTAATTATACATTATAAATAAAAGTCTACCATTTTAAAATTAAGTTATAAATTCAATATAAAAATAGTTATAGATAAAACTTTGCATATGAATTATAAAAAAAACATATGGTAATATTTCTGAACGAATATAGTTCAATTATTAAAATATAATAACGAATATAGTTCAATTATTAAAATATAATCAAACACAATAATAAAAATTTGCTTAAAATATCATTTTGGCCACATTCTATAATCTCAAGTGACCATCAAATCTATCTTTCTATTTTAGTTCATGTACTTAAATAATAATAATTATTATTAATTAATTAATAAATAAAAATTAGTCCTTACTTTTTTTTTCATAAAAAAATGGACATTTTTCTCTACAAACATTTAGAAGTATAAGCATATTTTGTATTTGCTTGTATTTCCTTAAGTTATACATTCAAATCCGATCTTCTCCGAAATCGTATTTGGTTTGTTGTATTTTATTATAAAATCAAAAATAGTGTTTGATTGACTCAAAGGTAATCCTAAATAACACGTTAAAAATAATACTTTTTTGGAATAATTTATGATTTTTTTTGTGTATCTTAAAACTTATTATTATTGTTACTAAGTTTAAAATAATAACAATAATAATGGCAGTTTTCTATTCTAAATATATATATAATAATAAAGGAACCAAATAAAATGAAAGAATATAACGTTTTGAAACTATTTTAGAGGTAGTGTCAAATATTTGGAGAACATTATAAAGAAACTGTAGCTCGTCAATGCTTCAATAAGTTTAAATGATAATTTTCATAGTCTTACTTCAATCAATTTTGATAGAAAACAAATAGTAAAACTTTAAAAAACAAACTCACTCCATCAATTATTCTCACTTTCCCAAATTATTTTTAATTTAATTGATACCTTGAAACAGTTGGTAGCTGATATATATATATATATATTCTTCCATTAGTTTTGTCATATCCTTTAACCAAAACTTATATGACATATATCTTCATTATTCTACATCTCTTAACAATCAAAAGCAAAATTGGTGGTTAATTAAATCAAAATTAATAGAGACAAATGAGCACAAAATGTAGCATAAAACTCAATTTCAACGAATTTTTGCCATTCAAGTTACGTCTTTGCAGACCAACTCCTAAACTTTCCAAACGAAGAAGATGAGTCAATTATACAAGAAGAAAAAATATACCCAACACTCTCATGTTTATGCTCACTATATTATGCAACACCAGAGCAATGGAAATGCAAATTCAAACAAAACCTCCACCAATTTCTCTCAACGTTACTTAATTGTTTGTTTTTACCAAAATATCTCGAGCATGTTTAGTTAGGGTGGGAAGGGAAGTGACTATAAAAATAAAAAATAAAAAAAATAATTAATGATTGATGCTATAAAAATTGATAGTCAAACAATAGAAATGAATCATTTCCAACTCTTCCTACCACACCAAACATACATCTTGAATGGTTTTATGTGTGAGGATCTCATAATATCCCACACCAGTAAGGTGGGGAGTCCTCCAACCATATATAACATGAGGTGGGCTACTCCTCTCATTGCCAATTGGTTTTGAGATGCATGCCCACACTTTCTAAGTTTTAGGTCTACCCAATAACAATATTATGCCACAGTCTCTATTTTATAAATATTAAGGGGAGAATGATTTCTGGGGTTTGGGCACAGAGACAATTATTCTCCTCATAATCACGTTTTTCCAAAATTACATTTTTATTCTCATACAAACTAGTTTCTATTATTCATAACTTTTTATTCTCTCCATAAATATTTTTAACTCACATCAATATCCATTTTTTTTTATTATTATCATTCTCTTTCCTCATACACAATTAATCATTCATTCCATAATCGTCCCCCCAACCACAAACACAATTAATTATTCTCCTCATAATAGTTCTCTTTCTCATTCTCCTCAATTTTCATTCATCTCATAATCATTCTCGTTCCATTTGCCATAAAAAGTTCAAGATAAAAAAACATTATAAAAGAAATAGGTGCATACTTAACATGTCGGGATATCCGTGGCATGAATCCCATGGGTTGGGTTAAGAAAAAAAGACAACTTGGGTGGACCAAATGTCATGAATGATCACTTATTTTATCTCGTCGCTAGCCCAAATATACCCACCACAATATAACCATTCGCACTTTATTATACTGGAAATACGAACCATACATGTATATTCCACCGGTCGGGGTCGAGGAATGACTTCCCAGTTCTTATACCGCCACTGAAATCAATCATTCTCCCCCGAGAAATTCACTGTTTATTTTTGTGGGATGGAGGCGAGGATTTTCAGCGGGATCGAATTTCCCGTGGGAGATTTTTTCTTTTTAATTTAATTTTTCATTTTTAAATTTAAATTTGTATGAGTATTTTTTTTAATAATACTTTCAACTATTTCAATTTGTATGAAATATATATATATATATATATATATATATATATATAAATTTTCAATTAGATATTTAATTATTAAAAAAAAAAAATATTTATACAAAAACCAAAATGTAACTAAAGATTAAATTGGTAAAAAAGAGATTTTTTATTTTTTATAAATAAAATAAAATCCGGGTGGGGATCGGGGAAACCGGATGGGGAATACATTCTCGTCCCGTCCCTGTTTACCTTGCGGGAAATTTTATTTTCCTACTCACTCCTTCATTCCTCGCGTAACGGGGATTCAGCACCCCGTTTGGGGCAGGTCCCCAGCCCCATGAATAAAATGAATCTGATCTATGCATACACATATGACAGTAATGTTGTAAACACCCATGACCATGAGATCACGAGTTTAAATTCACACTAATCTTAAAATATTCCTAAATGTATATATATTTTCTATTATACGAAACAATTTACATTCCTACGTTCCAAGTGCAACGACAGTTAAAGCGAGATGGTCACTCAGACTTGCATTACCATGTTATTTTAAACAAACAACACCTCTTTTTCCTTAAAAGAGCATCTTAAGATAAAACTACATATTCCGGCATTACTTCAATTAAAAAAAGCAAAAAAAAAGTATACGACATGCATGGAAAAGCTTATCTCAACCCCACATTCCAACCCTCACTTCAACTTTTCATTTCAACCATTCCGTACACTTTTGTCCAAGCAAAGTTATTGTACAAACTCTTCAAACTATTTGTTTTTCTCTTACTCTTCTAAACAATTTAATTCACATACATCTCCTACAAACAATCTTAATCCAAGAAGGTTTTATTGTGATGCTGAGTGCAAACAACCTATGATTGGCAAATATTGTCAATTTATATAATACATATAACTCAATTCTCAGTTTTTTTATTACAAATTGAAAAAGAGAATTATAAATATCCATTTTTATGATTATGATGTTGAATTGGATTATCCCGAACAATAAAATCACTATCCATCTTCAAGTTAACTTTAACATTTCTTAACTTAATCTTAATTCTCCCTCCACACGTGCAGTTTGTTCTTCGTATTCAACTAATAACCAAACATGCTAGGAGAGAGAAAAAAAAGAACGAGAGGCGGCTGAAGCATAAGTGAAGAGATTTTATAGCGCCAGTCGACTTTTACCGGGCAAAAGATAATCCAAGAAAGGTAAAAGAGGAAGGAACCTGAAATATATAACAATGGCGACCAGCCTCGCGTAATTCACTCATCAGACCCCAGCAGAACTGAAGCTCGCGTGGGCAGCAGTCGATTTGAATCCATACGCAAAGACCATGGATCTGGTTTGATTGATTGCTTCAGGTTGAAAAGAGCAGTTCGTTCGAGCTTAAGTTCAAGCTGAGTCGAGTTCCACTTTCTCCTTTTTCTCTCATCTTCATTTTTCTTTTATTTATTCGAACAAATCATCAAAACCCCATCACACATCTTGAATCATTACGGGACAGATAGAGAATTGGGATTTAAGTTACAACTCACTGGGTTAGGGTTTTCATTTCTTCCTTCTTCTGGGCTTCACTCGATTCCTGCTTTCTCTCGCTGCTTCTGAGTTGTTTAAATGTCCGAGAGAGGGATTCTATCGACATTACTGCTGCTGAATTTATCAACAATTTGAGTTATCAAGAGCTGCTTTGGTACGGATCATTCGTCTTTTGGCTGTTTTTGAGCTGAGTTTGTGCTAGGGTTTGAAGATGGAAAATGGGTTCAACGGGAGATCATTGGCTGAAAAGTTTTCTGAGCTGGCCGTCAGTGCTGCCCCAGCAGATCAATCTAGCAACCACAGTAACAACAACGATAGCAACTTGTTTCAGGTATTGAAAGCCGTTGAAGCAGCCGAGGCCACCATCAAGCAACAGGTGCAACGGTTTTTTCTTACTCCCACAATTACCTTCTCTCGGCATCAAACCGATTGTTATTTTTCCTCAATTTCATCACTAAATTTACCATCTACTCACTTCACTTTCGTTCGTCAACTGAGAATGTTGTAGGAATAAGGAGATAATTGCTGCAGGGTTCAAATCCTTGTTCTTTTATCCAAAATCTGTTCACGCTTTTATTTCTGTCGTCCTGATTACAGGCTCCTGCAATCCAGTATGGACTCACATAACTACCTTCTCTTCGAATTTGTTTAACTTGAAAAGACACCTTTCATCAATATTTATGAAAATAGTCTAATGCTCAAGGATCAAGCTTCACAAAGAAGCCAAAGAAAGCAAATAAAAATTACAAAAATAAAATAACATTGATAAAAACGATTAAACGTTAAAAATGATCACATTCCAATAGCACAAATGAAACGATCAGTCCCATAGTGAAGCTTGTTCTGAAAACTCGCCAATTCCTCTATAACCAGGATTCATTGTGTAGCCACAGATTATACCATAAACAGATTCTTATTCCCGATCCTCATCCCTTAAGTTTCTTCTAGTTGTTGTTTTTCCCCATTTTTAAAGTGGATAACCTGTGTAGGCAAAATAATTGTTCAACTTCATGAAGCTAGTTCAATTGACCTTGAGATTAGATGTTTGATTCTCCTTCCTATATATTGTAAAAAAAAGGAAAAAAACTACTGTGTATACAGTATACCACGGAAGCATCTTTTAGTTGAATGGCTATTAGTTTTGTGAGTTGAAATGAAAATGTCAAATGCCCATGATTTTGATTTGCAACAGAAAGCTAAATGTTGAATTATGTAAAAAAGTGTATGCCATCAAAGTTTCTGGTTGAACGGATTTTTATTCACTATGTTGTCCAAAAGTCTTTAGAGTACCTTTAAATCTCGAGTCGAAATGTAAATATCACATGTTTTGAGCATCTTACAATTTTATTTATTTATTTATTATCATTATAGGTCTCCTAAGGTTAGATCATGGCCTCACAAAATTAGTGGGGACGTGAGGCATGCATGAGCTATTTTATTAGGAACAATTATCGAGAAAAACTTGAAATGTGACACAAACACAACTGAATTGGTCAAGACAATTCGTGTATCCTGAGGCTAATGTTTGTTGTTTGTTTTTGGTATAAGAGGAGTGGTTAACTACTATTCCTCAAAAATCACTCGTTTCTACTTAGTAGTAAACAACCACTTTTAATCACTCATCAAACCCTCTATCAAACCGCTCCATCAAATTTCACATCAAATATATCACCCAACCACTACTAACGCCAATCCCCAAACAAGTAATTAATTACCCAACTTCTATTGACAACAATTTCCATACAAGTATTCAACTACCATTAACCCCTTCACTCCTCTCCACTCCTCTCTCTTGTACTAAAAATAAACACACCCTTAAAGATTAGAGGTTCAAATCTGGAAGAAAAAAAAGACGTCTTCATTTTCTAATTCCCCCTTTAAAAATTCTTGTTTTGTCTTCTCTTTCATCACACATTTGATGAAACATCTATGATCTATATCCACAGAAGGCATGGGGCATACCTGATGTTTCAACTTTAACAAGCCGCATGGATATAACTATTACTAGTTTGATGAGATAAAGAAGCAACATAAATATATTCAGTTTCATTGATGATGACATTTGATAATGATGTTTATAGATGTAGTGAATGTAACTTGTATAACAATGGTACACCCTTCTCAGGTGGAGCCCTGAAGCATCTATCCGATTTTTTGTTCAAGTTCCAACTCTAACAATTTTTTTATATTGGTTAAAAATCTGTAGTTTAAGCATTCCTTCATGTACTAGTGTCTATGCTACATTTTCCATACCAGAAACTGCACCTGCTTGTTCCTTCTTCTAGTTTGCATTTTTCTGATCACCAATACCGTGTATACACATCACAAATATGACTAAGTCATACCATATGTATTGTGACTACAGCTCAGAATTCATAATTTAAGGTTCCATGCTGACATGAGTGTATTTAAATACTGTTAGGTGGAGGAGAATAATCGACTGAGGATTGAACTTCAGAAAAAGATTCAAGAACTTGACAAATATGTAAGCTGTAGAAATTGAATTTATACAAAATCTAATCCTTTCCTTGGTGTCCCGAAATGTGGTTTTTGTGTTATTTTGGTAACATTTAGTTTCTTGGATGTAATTGATCGTTGTTGACTTTTGCTCACTTCTCTAATTACTTCCATATCTTGTCTTCATGATATATGGGTGTGTATCAGTTAAGAAAAAAATTGAACTCATTATTTACTAAATGCTTCCTAAATATACTTCGCTCAGATCTCTCTCAACATGTGTGTGTGTCGGTTAAGAAAAAAATTGAACTCATTATTTTCTAAATGCTTCCTAAATATACTTTGGTCAATAATTGACTCAGATCTTTCTCAATATGTGTGTGTGTGTTGAATTATGTCAAATCACCAATCAACCCATAAGTTTGAGGTCAACTTAATTATATCAACCGTCCCCGAGGGGTGTTGCGGTGGCGATGGCTTGAGCTTTGAAGGTGTGCTCCCTTCAAAGTCCCATGTTTGAAACTCGCTTGCGACATTAATTTGTAGACACCTCTGATGTATCCCGGTTCCGTGTCCTAGGGACGGGCTAATGTTGCCCCCGGGTTTAGAGGAGCGTAAGTTCTAAGTTCCTGGATCATAAAAAAAGTTATATCAACCAACATTTCCCCTCACGACTTGACAAATACTTAAACTTAGGACCTTTTGTTCTGATACCATGTCAGATTATGTTAAATAACCAATCAACTCAAAAATTTAAGTGGATGGGTTGGGATATATTTAATTATATCAACAAACAATATTTATATCTATTTATATTTTTTAGTAAACCAGATATATTACTCTAAAGTCAAGTTATCTCAAAATAAGGAAAAAATATGTGTGACACAAATCATGTCGGACACTTCTTGAACATGTTCGACACACAATTTCAAGTGTCATTCCTTTTAATAATCGGACATGACTTGGACATGCGTTGCACACATATCATAAAAGACGATATTTTTGTAAAACAAGGTGTGATCTTTAAACCCGAATGTTAAGGCACACACCAAAATAGTTTTTTTTGAAAAGATCACAAAACTTCTCATTAATAATAAGAAGGAAATACAATGAGATAACAAACCTCGAAGGGAAGAAGAAAGATGACAAAAGAGACCACCAAATGAAACCATAAAAAGCTACAAAAGAAGAAAAAAAAAAATCTAAAAGCCTAAGCTAGAATACATCATAGATAGGAATTTAGATTTGTAGCTAAGTCTTGCATGAAAATAGCTAAGACTTAGATTTGTAGCTAAGTCTTACACCAAAATAGTTAATGTCATAATTACCTACATAATAAAAAGGAAAAGGGAAGATAAATGAAGAACACTGATACTCCCAGAGAGGTTTGTTTGAAGAAAAGTTTTGGAATTGAAGGTTAATTGGGAGGAGAACATCTTGAGGGGATTTGAACACGAAGACACACCTGGTTAATTAGTTGATAAGAAAGGTTGTAGTGAGAATTGCTTCCCCAAAGAATGCTTACAAACATTAGTAGAAAACATGAGAGAACCAACTTCCTCTAGACTCAAGTAGATATCTATTCGTCCGTTCAACAATACCATTCGAGGAATGTCCAAATATGAACTAGTGTGTACAATACCATGAAAGTTATGGACCAAGGTTTGAATTGAAATAGTACCGAGCATTGTGTGTTCAATGAACTTGAATTTCACTTCCAAATTGAGTAGAAATCATAGCATGAAACGAGCCGAAAAGGTTGGATGCTATTAGAAAGGTTCAAGTCAATCTGGTCATCAACAAAGGTATGAAATCATCGTGCTCCCGATATATCTTTCACTTTAGAAGGCCTCCAAATACCAATGTGAATGAGAGAAACTGGGGTGGAAGATTTATATGGTACGCTAGCATAAACTTTTCTTATGTGTGAAACGAGTTGACAAGTCTCACACTAAAAAAATGCTTGGTCTTTTATTGACTAATAAATTTGGATACAACTTTTCGAGGTACATGGAATTTGGATGATCAAGGCAAAAATACTATAACATAACCTCACTTTCAATTGACAAAGACTATGTTATGGAAACAAACATGCTTGACTTGAACAAAACTTTGGACTAGGTTTGAAGAGGAAACTCAAATGCCACTATTCTTGAAGAAGATAAAGGCCACCATGTGGCCTAGCATTGCCAATCACATTCCCACAAATTTGAGTACAAAATAGGGTTGCCATTTTAGTCATCGGTCAAATTTGCTATATTGCAAGTGTTAATCAACTAAGAGAAATAATTATCCTAGCCTACCATATTTGGTGAACAGTATATGGTTAATCTCTCCTAGACATCTATTTTTCATGATCGGAATTTTAGGTAAAGTGAGATCCATTGTCAGTTTTATTGACCCTATTTCTGTAACTTCAGAGAGAGGTCCATCAACATTTCAAATTGATGAACAACTAGGTGTCCTAAGCGAGTTACCCTATCTAGGACATCAATCTTCTAGGATCAGAATTTTAGGTCTTCCATCTTTGGTGCAAGATTATTGCTATTTACGATCAGTATTTTTGTGTAGGGGGTGCTCGTCAGAGGAGGAAGCCGCTGCTGAGATTTATGTTTATGACGGCTAGGGTTTTATTTTTAGGGTTGCTTTGATACCATGTCGGGAGAATATTATTTCTCTATATATGAGCTCAAGAATACAAGCGTATTTTATATCAATAAAAATACATAAAAATGATTTTTTTAAGCAAGAGGCAAAACTTTCCATTGAGAAAGTGAAAAGATACAAAGTTTGGTGATAGTGATACAAATCCCAAAGTGGGAAGCAAAGTAAAAAACAGAAATACAACACAAGAAGAAAAACAAAAGTCCAAAGGCATCCTCAATAATTAGGGAACTAAAAACAGACATAAGTACAACAACAACAGTTAGTATAATTTTTGATCAAGCAAAGATCAAAGCCTCATACTGGAGTTCTTTGAACAAAGCTCTCAGTTCCTATCTAGTTCAAGAAATCTCTATTAATTGGGAAGCATACTTGTAAGTTTGTAACTTTCTTTTGATCTCAGTTCTTTGACTCTATTTCAATATTTTAGGTTCATTATATGTTGTTTCCTTTCTTTTCTTCCCCTTGCGGGTTTTGTACCCAAGAGCTTTGCCTCTTTTCATTTACTTAATGAAAAGTTATTGCTTTTTCAAAAAAAAAAAAGTATAATCTTCTAGCTTGTGAAAATATCATGTTTGAAGAATCCGACAACACCGATGATGGGAAAATTGCTTGGTCACAAAATATCCTCTCCACCCTCTCAACTTCTACAGAGGCATGGGGAAATAACTTCGACGAGTAAATAATCTGTCATATGATCCTGATCATCCCGTGAGCATAAAATCAAGAGACTATAAATATGAACCCCTTTAAATTCACATAAAAGGAAAATTATAAATATGAAATAAAAATAAACTCTGATCTAAATAAGGAAAAAAATACAAAAGGACTAAATAATTCTACAAATCCAAAGCCTCTTCTTAGTGCACTCTTTCCAAGTCTTTTTAGGAATTTTCATTTTATAATATTAATTTGAATTGATGTCCTTTATTAGTCATTGTTAATATGTTTTTATAGTTTTTATATTTTCATTTTCTCCATTGGCGGAGTTGGTATTTTGGAGCGATGGTCTATTTTTATTCTTTCAATTAAAATGATTGTTTCTAGTTAAAAATATTTTCTTTTGGCATGCTGTCAATTTTTCATTGAAATGTGGCAGACGGTTGATGAACCTTTGGCTCAAAGGTTTCGTTCCACAAACCAATGGAATGGGAATGCTCATCATGGATCTAATGGGGGTCATGAATCAGAAAATTTCGTTGTTAATGAAGGGCATAGGTTTAGGAATAACATTTCTATTGTCGATTCACACGGAACACTAGTTGTCCGTCGAGATGTTGCACAAAAAGATGAAGTTTCCACGCGTGTTGACGCAGAATCTCGCTTTGAGGACAGCATGTCAGACAGGATGGTGAATGCTCTTCCTAGTGTTCAGCCAATGGCTGATAATGCTTGTTGCTCACAGTTCTCTTCACCATCTACAACATCTTTCTCTGCCAGCAGGCGAGTAAAATGATGTAATTCACCATTTTCGGTGTTTTATGTCATTATTTAAAATAAAATTGCATATGAAAACTCTCTCTCTCTCTCTCTCTATATATATATATATTATTGTTTTTTTTTACTTTTCAGGTTTACAGTGGATGGAGAGTATGATCCACAAAAGTTGTGTGGGCATGGAATGATGCCAAAGGGTGAAGTAAATATTCCCAACAGTCTCTGGAAGCAGGTACCATTTTGGTTCTAGCCCTTTTTTCATATATTTACTAGGAAACCCCTCTGACCTATATTTCATATTTAGGATCTTGTTGTTAAAGTTCAGGAACATGAAGATGAAATTATGCAGTTACGCAAGCATCTTGCTGATTATTCTATCAAGGTAAAATGAATTGTATGGACTATCTTAGCCCATTGCTTAGATGAGTTTGATTTTATTCTTATATAGAATTCTGTTAGGATTTATTCTACTAGGAAATGCTGATGGATTGTTTTTAAAATTTTAAATTTTTATTTTTATAGGAAGCACAAATACGAAATGAAAAATATGTTCTGGAAAAACGTATAGCCTATATGCGTTTGGTAAGCAGGGTTTTATTTTTTATTCATTATCAATTACTTTTCCTGAACTTTCTACTTTTATTCATTTCCATCCTTTCCATTCTCATCGGTGCTTGTTGTTGGACTTCTTTTCCTCTTTGATGTTTTTCAATTAGGCCTTTGATCAACAACAACAAGAGCTTGTTGATGCTGCTTCTAAAGGTCTCGCATATAGACAGGACATAATTGAGGAAAATATCCGTCTTACATATGCATTGCAGGTTCCTTCCTTGCTGTTCTATTTCTGACTTGGCTTCTGGTCTTTCAGAATGTTCAATTTTGTTGCATTAACTAAGTTTGATCAATTTCTAATAACCATATAGATACCAATTTTATTATTAAAAAGAACAAGATACCAGTTTTATTTTTTTTCCCCTAATATGAACTCTCTAATGATCTCCATGGTTCTAATCTGGTTGTATCAGGAAGCACAACAAGAGAGAACCACCTTTGTATCATCTTTGCTGCCTCTTCTTGCGGATTATTCACTGCAGCCTCCTGTTCCTGATGCTCAATCCATCATTAGCAATGTCAAGGTGAGGCTTGATATGGTGCAAAATAAAATATACGAAGAAAATCATTTATAATGATAGGGTGAAAAAGTTAGGATATAACCTATCAAAACAAGAGGGTAGAGAGAAGATTGGGGGAAGAGATTGATATGCCAATTGTTGGGCAATTACAAAGGACAAGCGATTTACAAACTCGAACAACGAACATACAACGAAACCAGAGAGAAGTCTCAACAATGAGATAAAAGCAGAGAATGTTGTCGAGGGTGTTTGGGGAAAAGAGGTTTAATGGGTAGAATGAGAAGAAGAATGATTCTTTGTATTGATCACTTTGAATTATTCTTCTCATAATCTCTTCTCTCCATAACAATTTTTTATTTTCTTCATAACCATTTTTTATTCTCCCATACCTACTCTTTTATTCTCCCCATAACTACTTTTCACTCACATAATACTTAATATTTTATATTTCTCATAATTATTCTCTCACCCTAAACACAAGTAATGATTCTCTCCATATCATTACGTTGAATTATTTGATTCTTTCTTTTTGGTGTATTATGTGATTCTTTCCTTAACGTGTAATTTCCTTATAGTGTAAAGTTACATTCTTCGAAGAATATGGATTTTCCTATTTAAGATGGATCATTGTAACTATTCATATATTGATTAGTAGAATAGATATGAATTCTATTCCAAAATTGACATGGTACCTAAAACAAAAATGCTAAACGAAAACCTTAAATTGGAAGCCTTACTATCATTGCCTCTTACTTGGACTGTCTGTTGTGCTTCTCTGATCAACTACCTTGGAGCTCTTCGACGATTTCTAGTTGCATTCTCCAATACCTAGATTTGTAACCCATTAATACCGTATTGACGATTGCCTCGTGACATTCAGACTTGTGAATCATTGTATATGGGCGACCCAATATGCGACGTTGCCTTATATTTGCGCGACCTCATACCTATTTGTTGATTCCTCTTTGAGAAATTGTCTTCAAGACCCGTTATTAGTCGATATAATTAAATTTACCCTAATTCATCAGTTTAGGGTTTATTTCTCATTCTGCTTTTGCTGAACTAGCTATCTCCTCTCCGGTGCCTCCCTCTGATGATCAGTAGTGTGCTTCATTTGAAACCCCTCTTTTTCGATCATACCAATCCTATTCTAATAAAATATTTCAATGGTCGTCCTTGATTTGAAAATCCATGAAATTGAAAACCAGTAGCCTTGATCCAAGAGATATATTTATCAAATCTATCAGATGAGCATGGTTTAGATACCGTCATAAGCTTCATCTCGACCATTAGTTCCAAAAACAACAGATAACTCTAAGGTAAACTAAAAGCAAATATTCACTACAACAAAAAAGCTAGTATGCTACCCAAACCACACGCAAACAGGAAACCTGAGACAAACGAGATTAGATTTGGGAAAACTAAATATATAGAAAGACCGATAACACCACTAGGAGAAAGACTTAATCAGCGATACCAGCTAGCTTGTGAATGAAAGATGCAAGAATCTTACATAGATGTTTTAATCAGTGTTTTAAAAAGCTCAAGGCGCACTAAGGCGCAATGGCCCTCTGGGGCCTGAGGCGCAAGGCGCACCTTAAGCCGCGAGCTTTTTTACTTAAGGCGCACTATATAAAAAGACATTAAAAAAAACAAAATATATAGGAATTTATGCACAATCAAAACACTTTTCATGAAGAAAAATATAGTTTTAACCAAGAGTACTATACAAAACAAACATAAGATTCAAAACCTTCATTTCATGGGAAGAAATGAAGTTTAATTGAGGAAAATATATAAATCATATATAAACTCAACTATAAACCTTCATTTCATAGAAAGAAATGAAGTTTGAATAAAAAAATGATATATAAACACGCATAAGTGATTCAAGACATTTTGATACTTTAAAAAACTTATCAAGCCAGGCGCCAAGAGGAGCGTGCCTTATTATGCGCGTTGCGCCTAGGCGCGCGCCTGAGTGTGTCTTTCAAAACACTGGTTTTAATAAAACTTATAGAAGTTGTTAATCTTTTCTATTTGAATAAGTGGAAAAGTAACTTTGGGGGGGTTTACTTTCTGTATTCTTGCAGATTTTATTTAAGCACTTGCAGGAGAAGCTCCTTATCACTGAGGTATTGCGAATTTCATAAATCAATGATAGCAAGGAAAATTGTAGTTTGATTATGTATTTTGTTTACTTCTATTTATCGTTCTAGTATCTTACTCTGCATTGATAGACAAAATTGAAGGAGTCACAGTATCAAATAACACCTTGGCGATCTGATGCAAGCCATTCAAGTTTTGCAGCACAACCACCATTCCATTCTATTGATGCAACCTTAACCGCTTCAGTATGCTCGCATCTTACTGTTAAACCTTTTTTTAATTAATTCCTTTGTCTAATTTTTCTCAATTTTATAGACTAAAAATGGGCTTGAACTGGTTCCTCAACCTTCATATTGGAATGGTAAGATCCCAGTTTCTTCTTCTGAAGTTCAGACCACATCAGAGTGGGATCTATCAAGTCATCATCAGCTTGGTCTGGGTGTTGGTGTCGCAAATAAGTTGGAACCAGATGATTTGGGGAGGTATACACATCATGCAAGCAGGTGAGCCTGGTTACATGAAGACTGCTACTGAACTGAATACAATAACATCCATCTCGATTGTTGGTGCGTTCTGTTTTCATTTTATATTTATGTTGCATGCCAAATGTGTTATTATTGTCCAGAGATGAACGTTGATTTACAACATTATTTTGTATCAACGAATGTCAGATAACTTCGTTAGATTTTGGGATCTCCTTTATCATCTTTTATTCAATTCTAGTAATTTTACCAACGGTAGTAATTTTAATATCCGATCTTTGGTGTGGGTAATCTTCCTCACATCAACAATACCCCATTTTTAGAATTTATTCAGTTGTGCGGTGGGAATTTTTTTTAGATCTTATTGTAAAGACACAACCCAACTAGGGCCACGTTTGGGTCTATGCCTTAAATGCATGAGTAAACAACATTTTCAAGCGGAGACACAATAAACAAATACTACTTTTATTTAATAAACAAAAGAAATTCAGTAACCAAGGAAGTAGGGTACCCAGTTCAAAAACCAAGGAAAACAATAAAAACGTAAATCCAGTTCATGTATCAAGATGAGAACAGTTTATGAAACCATAAGCGGAAGAAACAAAAGGAAAACGACATAACAAGTTCGGCCCCATGGTCTACGTAGCTCCTGATCAGCCATCCTGGTAAAACTCGTGCGTACCCATGGAGAACCACAAAGAGAAGGGTGAGTTGTTTAACTCAGTAAAGACCCCTAACCGGGATCGGTACATGCATGGATTTATATATTTAAGTGTACAATTCTATATGCAACAAATGTCTTAAGAAAGATGCATAAACAGGAACAATAATACGCTTCACATGGAACCCTGCAGCTCGGAATCCTTCTGTAGTAATAATGATGGCTCCGAGGCTACCCTGGTAGGGCATGCCACTCCTGGGCCTCAATAGATAGTGTCGTACACTTCTGGGGCTATCCTTGTAGGGTAATGCCACTCCCGGGTCTTCATTTGATGCTTACAGGTGAGTATTCAAAAATGCGTAATTAATACGGTTGCACCGACTCTTGTCTACTTGGTTTATTGATTAGGAGTATGAAATAAAAATACACCAACTTTTCATAAGTTAATTCAAACATACTATCATGTTATGTATAAGGTTTAGTATATATCATACAACGAACAGGTAACCATGGTAATCAGCAAATAAATTCGCAACTAACTCGTCTTACACATGCTTAAGGTCATCCACGTCCCAAAAATAAGGATGAAATTCCCTTACTTTGGCCGAATTTCGCTAATTTTCCCTTATAATGCTCGAACTGCGAGTCCCAGAGCTTTTCCCATGTTCAATTGACCAAAACAGGGTTAACGTGTCAAAATTAGCATAATTAGCTCCTAAAACTATTAAAATCGGACTGAGAGCGTCGAAATTACCCAAAAAACACTATCTAGAAATTTTTCTGCGAGGTCGACGGCGGCGCGTGTCCGGACTGCGGAGGCAGACGGCGGCGCGTGAGTCACACACATAGGTGACAGCTCCTGCAGGCTCGGTTCAACGTGGCGCGCTCTGAGGGGTCGTTGCAGATTCGAAAGCGCACTCGCCTAGGCTCGAGAAGTGCTGCTGGTTCGGGACGGCTCCACCAATCCAAAGCTGAGCGTGGCGGTCGGCGGTCTGCTGCTTTACCAACACACGTCAAGGGCTTGCTGGCGGACAGGGACGACACTGCTGACTGGTAAACGAGACGGCGACGCTGACACAGCTGCAGGCGTGGCGGCTTGCGATTTGCTGCTTGGAAAACGACGATGGCCACTAATTCGCCCCTAGCTGCTCGGACCTGCACGTGAATGGGAGCTCGACACGCAGCATTATCTGGCTGGTCGCTCGGATTGCAACGGCGCGGCTGCACTAACTCTGATGTCCTCGGGATCCGTGCTTCGCGAAAATCAGAGGAAAAAGGCTGCGGCGTTAGTATTGTTTTTCCGTGCAAATGATGGTCAAATCATGACCTAAAAAAACAATTTTATCTTTATATTTAAGGACAAAACTCACGTGAAAAATTACCAAAATGCCCCTATGGCTAAAAATGACCATTTTACCCTTAGTTTTCAATTTCCGACTTCACACCTCCCGAGGTATGACTTAAATAAATACTTTTAACCCAAAATAAATTTCTAAACGTCTTCCGGGAGTCCCGGTAAGCTCAAAATTACAAAACTAACTTTGAAATTTAGGGAGTGAAAATCTGGACTGTTACACTTATATTTCTTTTGAAACAAGAAAAATCTTTTTATTAAGACTGAAAAGAAGTTGAGCTCTAGACACAAGAACATAAAATATATTTGAAAGAAGAAAAGCAAATAACAACAAGAGAAAATCAACGTAAAACATTGTAAAGAGCTAGATAAAAAAGCCGCCCAGTTGGAAGATATGTCATGCATGGAAAAGTTAGCAAATAATTTTGATGAAGGCACATCTGACCGAATCAATTAACCCGCAAGCACTAGAGTAGGAGTAGGCGAACAGGAGACTTCAATTATCTCTAAAATTAAAACAATCTCAACACAAAGCTTAATACATGTTTTTTGTTTGGGAATAATACTTCTCTTTATTATTCGCATGGTACACATCCCTCACAAAAGATAAAAAAGCCTTCAATCTGACAATCAATTCTTGAAGTCCAAGGAAAATGGATGTCTTGAAAAATTCACTGATTTCTTTCCACTAGAGATCATAAAGGAGAGCCTTTAATCAAGCAATCCTCAAAGCCTCATACTGGAGTTCTTGCACCAAAGATTTCAGATCTTACTCGGCACATGATATTGCACTAATTTGGAAAGCATTCTTGTAAATTGATTTTGTTGGAATCATTTTTGTAGTTTGAATTTCTGTTTTTATTGTCTCTGCGGTTCTTTTTGTTGATCCCTTTTAGATTTTTTCTGTTGTTTTTTGTTTCTTGTCATCTTGTATTTCTTTCTTTTCATATTCTTAATGAAAAGTTTGTGTCTTTAAAATAAATAAATAAATAAAGGAGAGCCTTTAATTGCATTGATTCATAGAACCCATGCTTTGTTGTTTAGATTCGGGCCAAGGGTGAGTTGTGTTAGAGATAATTATGTATATAGAATCCAGTATTTATATTATGAGGCCCATTATTATTAGGGTTTCATATTGTGTATATATAGACATTGTCTCATGAATAAAGATTTAAACAACTATTTCTCATCTCAAATAACGGTTTCATGGTATTAGAGCATTAGGGTTTCTTAGGGGTTTATACTCTCTCTCGTGGTATTAGAGTTTGGAGTTTTGAGTTGATTTTTTGACACAGCTTACCTAGGAAGAAGCTCTGTCGCTCGAGAAGAAGATCATCGTTGCCGTTCTCAAGAAAACAAATTTATTTTTCTTCTAATTTTTGGAAATAGCAGTTTTCCAGACTAAATTGCCGCTTGTTGATAAACGTCAATTTCGCTAGCTTTTTGACGTTCATTTTTGACATCCCATATACTGTTGGAAAGCTTTTGAGATGATCGATTAACGCCTTTATAAATCGTCGCCATTAAAGGTCTGGTTGTACTGGCGGCATGCGCTGCCACAAGCCACCATGTCCGTTAGAAAATTGCTAGTTTGCATCGCACCTTGTAGCCACACATGAGTTAGTGTCTCTAATCAGAGTGTTGTTTTCGCGGGTTTTGTGCTCAAAGCAGTGTTCTACAAGGCAGGGTAGTTTGTTTTCAAGTTTTGGCGTCGGTTTGCCTCGGTTCTACAAGGACTAGACTAAAACAATGAAATTTAGCAAACCGACATGACTCACAATTCAAAAAAGATAAATTACTAAATGTCAACTACATTTTTTTCAAAACCAATACTGATGGATGACATAGCGACAATGAACTTTAAACAAGGACTTAGTGCCCAAAACAAAAATCTTCTTGTGCCCAGTCAGCATCACTGTAGGAAATATTCATTCAACGTTGTAGAACTCTTAACCTAAACCTCCTTTGTCTTTTGCTTTAGATACTTTGCTCCATCTAACTAAGTGACTCTTCCCTTCGGGGTTTGTTATCCTTATATATTCCCTTCCTTCTTTTAATGAGAAGTTTTGTGATCGTTTTAAAAAAAATCTAACTAAGTGACTCAAGCTTCCATTGTCTAAACTAGCCCATAAGAATTTTCGAATCATTCTTTCAAGAGATAAGTAAACTCGTGGTGCCATTTTAAAAATGGACATGTAGTATAATGAGATATTGGAAAATGACTGAGGAACATAACCTCCACGAGATAAAGAAAAGTATTTCCATTTTTCAAGTTTCTTTTGAATCTTGTCAAATACCAGCTGCCAAACTGTTATATTCTTTCCACCAAGAGGAAGACTGAGGTATGGAAGTGATTCTACCTTGCAAAGAAGCTTGGATGCTTGAAGGGCGATCTTATAGCGTCCATGTTTACCCCACAAATAGAAGATTTCTCTTAATTAATCTTTAAACTTGAGCACCATTCAAAAAGTTCAATAGTGTTGATTAGTACCTCTATCATTCAGTCATCATCATTGCAAAAAAATAAAATATCATCTGCAACTTGTAGCACTGGCACATGAATACAATCCAAAGAAGATAAAGTACTAAATAGGCTTAGGGTTTAGATAATTTATTCTTACTCCATTCAACGCTGTAGTGAGAATATTCCTAACTGTTCTCCAATATTCAAATATCCTGTAGAAACCAATGCTTGCCTTATTTTCTCACAAACAAAATGACAACCCTATTCAATGTGCTTAGTTTGTTCATGAAACACTGATGAATTCAAATGACTATAAATTAATGTAAAATCAAATAATGCCTACAAAATTTCATTTTATTTGAATTTGTTTGTGCTCCATCGTTGATACTATTGGAATTACTTTTTTTTCTTCTTGTAATTGATTGCATTTGACCACTGTCAACACAATTTCTCCAGAAACAATCATTACTTTGGCTTCGCAATTAATTAATTTCACAATCAATTGATTTCATATCATACTTTTGTCTATCCTAATTTGATCAATCTCCTTTCTTCTGTTCTTGATCTCAACAACTACCAATTTCTCCGTCAGCTAGAAAATATAAATAACAATGACAAAACCGCCGTCGAGACCTTCCACTTTAGCTCCCCAACAATTCTTCTCCACTGTCACATTTTCGACAA
Organism: Cyclanthera cordifolia; assembly: GCA_037832605.1. Classification (NCBI taxonomy): domain Eukaryota; kingdom Viridiplantae; phylum Streptophyta; class Magnoliopsida; order Cucurbitales; family Cucurbitaceae; genus Cyclanthera; species Cyclanthera cordifolia. Next base: position 11,952 of record JBBMEG010001734.1, on the reverse strand, counting down.
ATTTAGGGAATGAATACATTAAACGAGATTGTTTTCCATCTTTTCCATTGATCTAATGAACTATGCGAAGAATAGAGAGTGAGAAAGATAAAAGAAAATCAATGAACGAAAAACAAAAGGAGAGAATTTCATGCTAAATGATTAAATAGAAATTTGAGTTCTTTTCTTCCACCTTTTGTTACAAAGATCATGTTTTTAATGACCTAAGATTACTTGCAGGAACATGAAATGAAAAGAATGGAGAAACGTGAAGAGAGACAAATGGTTGGGGAGAAAGAAAAGAATGAAGAAGGGGAGGGAGAAATGTTTATGAGAGAGAAAAAGTTATACATACTTTTTTCGTTCCATCTACTTCTTGTTAATGAGAAAGTTAACTTCATGTTATCTGAAGGACCATTTTTAAGCCTTTGTGAAAGTTGGAGGACTAAAATTGAACATTTGAAAGTCTAGGGACCAAAATAGAACAAAGTTCAAAGTTGAGGGACCAAAATGGTATTTTAACCTTTTTAGTTTTAATTAGTTTTTTGGTGATTTTTTTTTTTCATTTGTGTACCAACAGTAGTTCTTATCTTGGTTCTCTTAATTTTTTATATTTCAGGTTTTTCTCTGTTCCTTAGCTCTTCAGCTTTATTTTTTCTTCTTTCGCTCCCCTAGGAATTGAAAACTTTTAATCTTGTACTCCTTTTCATTGATGTAAATAAAATTTGTTTCTTGTTTGAATGAAAACAATTCTATTTTTTCATTGATTATGCTCCAAGTGATTCTTCTTACTATTCCTTCAAAACTTCTGACAAACTACTTGGTTCACGTTTAATGTTACAGTGAAGGAACAAACAAACAGGTGACATTTCGTGAGCCAGTAAGCCATAATGAGATTGATGACCAGGATGTGATCCACCAAACAGAGAGAGAAACTATCGCCAACTGGAGTTCTGGGCAATCTCCTCCTGCCACTCTTGATGAACCAAGCTCCTCCCATTCTCCAATTCTACCTCCAGTCCTCGAGGAACCTTCACCTTCATTTTCTGAAGGCAAACACTTTTCTTCCTGTTTTTGCAGATAATATGTCATGAGTAGATCATATTTAATGGGGTTCACTTTTGGCTTCAGATGATGATCCATTACCTGCTATTGAGGCGCTTCAAATATCTGGTGAAGCTTTTCCAGGACAAGAGCTTCAAGCATGTGGATACTCAGTTAATGGAACAACTAGCTGTAATTTTGAGGTCCATCTTCATGAACCCAAAAGACCTTGTTTGAAATTGTTTTGCTCTTGGCTGCTGGTGTTCTTGTGATTACACATTTACACCAAAATGAAAAGTGGCTTCTTTTAGTAACTAAGATTTGCTTGATGCATAATTGTTCTGTCCACATTTTGGGATGAGATATTCAGATCACTCAGTATTTCTTGATGCTTTACTTGAATTTTAGCCTCCTTTTAGGAAAGAAGAAGAAAATTTATTTCATTTCCATAAATGTAGAAACGAGAGTGAGTTACTTAAAGAGAGAAAAATCCTCTACAAGGAATACAAAATTACCATTTCCCTAAAATACACGAATATCTCGAAAACACATGAGTATTCTGAAACACAAGAAAATAACCAACACTCCCTCTCAAGCGGGCATGAAAATATCTTCCTTTGTGAATATATAAGCCGTTTGGGTACTATGTTTCCCTCTATATATCAATGACAAAGGCTTCTTGTAGTTATTATTGGATTCCCTTTCTTTAATTGTTTTCCTTTTATGGGGTTGGTCTTTCTAGATGCACTTTTACTCTTTTTTGTTTTTTGATATCCGTGATTGTCCGGGCCTGTCACGGGACATTTCGCCTGACCCTACAATATTTTGAATGTCAAGGAAACCTGTAGGAATTTAATTCCTAGATAGATGGCCACCATGTGAACCCATTACCTCTTTAACACCCCAAGACCCTATTGACCATTAGGCCACTCCATGATGGTACTCTTTTACTCTTTCATTTTCTTTCTCCATTAAACTTTAGTTTCTTACTTAATAAAATAAATACAAACGCAAATTTAACTGGTCGAAGTGTTCTGGCCAGAAGGCAAGAACAGTTGTCTTTTATGCCATGACATTTTTCAATATGCTTCTGTACTTTTGAAGTGAGGAGAGGCTGCAAACTTCATGAATTACTGCTGAGCTACTCAACTAACTTTTTGTTATTAATGTACCTTGTTTTCAAATTGCAGTGGGTGCGACATTTGGAAGATGGATCTGTAAATTACATTGAAGGTATCACTTCTTGTATGTGTGTGCTACATTTTGTTTCTAACTTTCCTACCTTATGTTGTTTTAAATTGTAATAGGAGCAAAGCAACCAAACTACCTTGTTACTGCTGATGATGTTGACACGTGTCTTGCCATTGAAGTCCAACCTTTGGATAACAGAAGGCGCAAGGTGCTGTATCTGATTCAGAATTAATTTAATGAAGTTTTAAGTGTTTGATTCACCTTTTGTTAAAAAATAATAAAACTATAATAATTTAATTTTGAAGTATCTGACTCGCGAAGTTTAATGGAGTTTTTGGCTAGAGGAATGAGAAATTTTTAAAGGGATCGAGAGATTTTGGGTAGATGTGTGAGGCCTTTCCAAGTTTAACTCTTTTCTTTGGCTATCAGTTATGAAATACGTTTGTAATTAGTTTCTCTGTCTTATTATTTTGTCCAAGCCCTTACTTATCTGGTTAGATCTTTATTGTTGTTTTGGCTCTGTTGAAAGTATACGATTTATCAATTAATTTCTATCTACTGTTTACTAAATACCAGATACCTTTTCCAATCAACTATCTAAACCTTAGACTTTTTTAGCTTTCTTTGAGGCTGTTTCTGGGGAAGATAAATAGAGGTAAGTGTTAGTTGTTGGGTTTGGATTATGACCAGTAGAAGTTTAAGTGGTGAGACGCTTGGGTTGGTTGTAAAGTTGGTTCCTTACCTTCCTCATATATCGGTCTCCCTATTGCATAAGCCTAGCTCTCTTTCATTTTGGGATCCTATTTGTCGAGAAAGGGAACTTTTGTGGTAAGTTGGATTTTGTGCTGCTGGAGCGTATGCTATCTTGTGAAGGCTTTGGAGTGAGAAAAACAATAGATCTCTGGAGGTTTGGAGATGTCTCCTCTATGCCTAAGTCTTACTCTGGCTTCAATTGTTTATTTTTTTTAAAAAAAATTTATCCCATAGTTCTTTATCTTAAAAAATTCACATCCCTCTACCACTCCTGTCTTTGGGCAGATGCTTGAGTGTTAGTTATTGAATTCATTCTGTGTATGAAGGAACCTCGATTTCCTTACGTCTAGGGCAAATTGTGGGGTTGGGGGACTTTTTGGTTGCTTTAAAAATATCATATTATCTATTAATAACACAAAATTGCTATTATTCTGATGCAATAAAAATTTATCGCCTGTAAAAGTTTTCTTAAGTTCAATTTCAATGGAATTAAATTGTTTTTCATTTGCATAGCACAACCCGACGAGAGAGATGAGCATGGTCAGAGAGCCATGAGTTGGATTCTGCCTACAATTCACCTGCGATTATATTAATAACTTGCATTCTTCCATTGCAGGGGGAGCATGTAAGAGTTTTTGCCAATGACCACAGAAAGATTGTTTGCGGTAAGTATGTTGGTGGACAGATCTATGATATAGATAAATTTATTTAGGAATTTTCTCGACAGTTTTCGTTTATTTTAAAATTAGTTTTGTTTTGATAGGAAACGAAATCATTTTTAATGATTGTTGAGAATGTTATAATGCCTATCAAAATAGAGAATAAGGGGAAGCTGAAAACAGTGGTCAAACAATGAGCAAGCCCGTCAGGTGTATTCAAGCCTAAAAAATAAATATTAAAGCTATAAGAAGTTTATTTGATGAAGGTCTTTGGCCGGACATGTAGTCTTTGATAATGTGGAGGCCGTCGGTGATGTTATGAGATTATCTTGTAGAGAGACAATGTTCGTGTTTCTATGCCCTATCGTGACGTCAAAAACACTAAACATTGCTCAAGCCACTTGGATTTAGCTCTCAACAAGCGTAGGTGGAGTTCAGGATATCCGAGAGGAGGGGTGCTACTGTTGTCGAATGGTAGATGCATGTGAAGATTGATCGAGCAATTTGAAGCGATCAACCCGACGAATATTGATAGAGTGATTTGAAGTGATAGAGTCATGTACTTTCCGGGGAATAAAGCCCTCTTGAATTATAACCAATGGAACAAGGATGTCTAATTTCCGTGGAGAAGATCTTAGAGGAGGAGCTGCTGTTGTTTGTAATACTCCATATCTGAGAGAGCATGCTTGTGTTAGTCCCTGAACTTCTCATTTTCTATCTATTGTAAAGAGTAAAAAACAAATGTTAAACCCATAGATCAACCCAATGTGTGGATGAACAAGTCCATCAGTGAGGGGGAGTAATATGCCACGCTCTATAATAGATATTGCTAAAGACAGATTGTTGGATGGTACTGTGTATAATTCTTTGGCTGAAAAAGTTCCTGATGAGTGGAGCACGTTCAAAGGAGATATAGGCCCATAGAGGGACATTGGTGAGGGTGAAGTCGTGAGTGTTAGTGTGTGAGTTCGGTGAGCTCATTGGCCTGTGAGTATTCCTGATTGAGGTTGATAAAGGCGTGAGGTCTTGTGATTCTCGTCGGAGAGAATGGTTATGCTAGATGGATAAGGGACTTCGGTAAGGGGTTGCGCTAGACGAGGGACTTCAATAAGGGTGTAGCTTGTGATGGTTGCACCTAACGTGAGGCTCCAGTGAGGGTCAGTGACTCTGGTGAGCTCAACGGCTAAGCTCTTGAAGATGCGCGGAAGAGGGTGTTCGCAAGTAGGTGGGCACTGAGCTATTTTATGGGACCCTATTGAGGGTGTAGCTCACAATAAGTGACTCCGGTGAGGGTTTGTTCGCGAAGGCCATGGTGTGATATGGTGAGGGTGAAACCATGATACATGTGAGTATCTTCAATGAAGTCGATACGCTTAAGTTTGTTGGCTACAAAATGATAGAGAAAACGAAGGGTCTATAACTTCAGAAAGAAGATGATAATGGTGAAGGAGAAAGAGAGCCATCAAAAGAGGGGGCGTGTTTTCTCTTCCAGTGCCCGCTCGCCTCGCCAGAGGTGTGTAGTGCTGGAATGGGAGAAGGGAAAGATTTAGGGTGAAGCTTTTTAGAGGGAAAATATATAGATAGATTATACTTCAGAATTAGTGTGCTTGAAAACGTGAGGGAGTGGGAAACATTTAAGATAGTTTTGAAGTTATCGTTTGAGTTGATCTTGGGTAGGCTATCCATATGTTTTCTTATTCTTAATCTTAGTATAGGATTGCGATAGAAACCCGTACTAGAGATTGGAAATTAAGGGTAGGCGAAAAATATTGCTCGAAGGAATTTCCTGGCGTTCGACTTTTTATCTCTCTTAAGCTACTTAATTTTCTATTGACTTACGTTAAACCACCAATTAACCCAAAAGCATGTTGAGTATCTCACATTAGAAAGTGAAGAGACCTAACAATTTATAAGATAGGTGAGCTACTCCTTTCATTATCAATTGATTTTGAGATGGATGCCCATAATATCTCATATGATATCAGAGGCCATTAAATTGTATTGTGGTTAACTTCATGCCAACTAAATTGTCTCCTCTGGAAGCCTTTTCAGTTCATTGGAGTTTCTTTGAAGCCCATTGCTTGCTCTAAATTCTAATCAACAAGGAGTTTTATCCTTCTGATTATTGGTCCTCTTATGCATATCAAGTTTTAATGTCTGTTTTTGCCTTTCAAGTTCTACTGTCTGCATTCTGTTTACTGTTTTGCTTTTAATGTTTTGTTTTTGTGTCCCCATTTGTAATCCTCTTTTGTTTTCTTCTCTCTTTTAAATGTCTCCGTATCTAAAAAAAATTTGTGATGAGGATAAGTTTTGTCATTAATATTTATTTTAGCAATCATTAATTTGCCCTTTTTTGTGATCGTCGAGAACCATCATGAGTAGCCTAGTGGTCAAAAGGACATTAAGGAATCAAAAGATTGTGAGTTCAATTCATGGTAGCCATCTACTTAGGAATTATTCCTATAAATTTCCTTGACATCTAAATGTGTAGGGTCAGGCGTATGTTATGTGAGAATAGTCTAGTGTGCCTAAGCTAGTTCAGACACTCACAGATATAAAAAATGATGTTATTTATATTTATGTATTTATGTTAATTCATGTAATTATTATAATAGGTTCGTTAGGCTCACTTTTGAGATTAGGGTTTACAACTTTACACTTGTATATATAGACATAGCCATACCATAATGAATAAAATCACGACGATTATTCATTCTCAATTACATGGTATCCGAGTGAGGTTAAGGTTTGAAAGGTTCATCACTAGAAGTTGGTTTTGCTGCCATCAGTTGTTAGAAAACATCTGTCAGTTGTTAGAATCGTTATCACTCGTTAGAAACATCGACGTCCATTTTCGACCTTGCAATTTTTTGGATAGCCTAAGGCCCAATCTACAAGGTTGCATAAAATTGCCACCATTCGACGTGATTACAAGCCACACGCCTTGCTGAAAGCCTGAAAAGATCTGTTTTTCGCCACTTGTGACAGAATTTGACGGTGCTTACGAAGTCTGATCGTCAAAATTTTTAGTGGATATTTTTCGTGTCGATGAGATCTACAGCTTCGTGAGGTCATTTTTTGGTTTTTGGTGGTTTCGAATCTCAAGTTTCATGACTGTGACGTTTTTCTGACCATCACTACTCGTTCGGGCTTTTATCTTTTTAATTTCTAGTGGGTTTTGCTCACGATAGCAAGTTATAATAGGCTCGTTAGGCTCACTTTGGAGATTAAGGTATAGATCTTTACATTTGTGTATATATTGACGTAGCCATAATGAATAAAACTATGACGATTATTTAGTCTCAATCTCAATTACAGTAAAAAATATAGCGGGCCTAGTGGTGAGAACCTCTTATAATTCTCGTAATAACACACAAGTTTTGAGGGCACTAATTATTGCAAGATATCTTACAGTTCATTTTGTCTTAACAGATTCCGAAATGCAGAACCACATAGAGAAGACTCTTCATACTGGTCATGCTTCTTTCAAAGTATCTAGGCCGGTATGCCTTAAATAGTCAAAATTTAGAGGACATGATTTTATTTACACAACGTAAATGTCTTATTTGTCTTTCTGATTTTATTTACATAACTTAAATGTCTAATTTGTGTTTGTAGAAACATGCCTGCTTGCACGCTCATACATTTGGTACCAAATTAATAATAGACTCCTAGCCGCCCTGATTGTTCTCTTAATGTTTACTCCGTGACAGACTGGATTTCTTGATATATGGGAACTGGCTACACTATCCGTCAAAAGGGAAGGATACAGTATAAAATATAGCGGGCCTAGTGGTGATGTCATCACGGAAAAGTTCTCTCCAAATACAATTGTATGATCTTCTTAGTTTCTCTTCATTTTTTATCGACCATAAATAAGCTAAGCTATTTTCAATTGTCTACGCGTTCCGAATTCTGGGGCTGTTTAGGATATTGAGGTTGTTTAACTAATTGCAAAATTAGGGTGCTTTGAAACTAATTACAAAAATAAGGTGAAATTTTTGTTTTCGTTGGGTGGCAGTGGCGGTTCATAGTAGTCAAATTTCGTACTTTTTAAAAAAAAATTCTTCTCTTTTCTCGTACTTATCCAAATGGTGGTAGAAATTTGCAGACGAGTACATGCCGGACTCTCTCCTTCAAATCCTCTGCATGCCGACAGTCTTCAAACCCATGTCTTCTCCTATGATCTCGCTACTGCCACCTTTTCTGGCTAGATCATTGCCACCTTCTTCTCCGGTGACTTCGCTACTGCCACCTTCTTCTCCAGCAACACCCTAAAAATCCAATATCCTAAATTTCCCTTGTGGCTAACTTTACACCATTGACATTTTAAGAGTGATTGGATTTGGAGGTGAGGAAGAGGAGGAGTTCAACTCCTTGTTTGTTTTTAGTACATCACAACTTCTCTCTAACTCCTCCTCAACCTCTTCTCAACTTCTCTTCAACGTCTCATCAAATCTCAAATCAAACTTTATAGCAAAATTCATCTAAAATAAACATTGTCTCTCCTTAACACAAATCCCAAAAAGGTTTTTGCAACCTGTCCTCTCTAAAACACTAATTCTAACTAACACCTCATATCCTCAAATCACTCAATTTTCTCTTGTTCCTCCACCTTCCTCTCCTCTCCACTCATCAACTCCTTGTTTGTTTGTATGTGGCTATTTTTTCAATAAGTTAATTTAATGGGTGGGTTTCACTTGTAGGAGACGTTAAGAGGGGAGTTATCAAAAAACAAAATAAATAAATAAAAAAAGAAAAAGAAAAAGAAGAGAGCCTTCTATGGAGTTGTGAGAAGAAATTTTATCTTTTATTCTGTTAGGGTAACAATATTTTCGATAGGAATTTCAATTTCTTTGATTCTATTCGAATTTTGATCTGGTTCTTGTGAATCCCAATGCTCGCGTTGCATCTTTCTCCACTCTCTCTCTCTCTCTCTCTTAGACTCATCCTATCTGCATTTCCCTTCAATGGAAGTTAGAAAGTTACAGAATAATCCATTGGACAGAAAGTTACAAAAGTGACTGAATAAAATCAATCAGTCCATGATAAATCAATCCACAATGGATCCGATTTAGTTTAGAATTCAATTAACCAACCCTAGCAAGAAGTTGAAGTTAACATGGAAAACAATCAGCTGAATAACAAAGATTGTTCTCAACGATCTAGGTGCCCAATATCTGATTGGCTCGATTTATTTCTTGATTTGAAAGGGATTAAAAGAGTAGTTCCGTCAGGCTTATAATAGATCTTCACTCGATTGAATCAACGGGTTGCCCTGGTTTGAAGATTTTGAATTTGAAGCATTGGGGGTTCCCAATTGGTGAACCATTGAATCAGGTGGTGGAGTTGATTTGGGCGGTTTCTGAGGAGGGTCTCTCTCTACCTTTTCCTTATTTTCTTTATAGTAGAAAGTTGACAGCTTGTAACTTCACAAATTTGAAAGGAAAGTTGTTGATTGGTTTAATTGAATTTACCCCAACATAAGGTTAAGCTTTTGAGTTGATTGGTGGTTTAATATAATTCTTTACCTAGGGATTCGAATTTAGAACCTCCTGCTCTGATCCATGTTGAATTATATTAAACCACCAATCGACCTAAAAGCTTAAGCGTGATTGGGGTAAATTTAATTATATCAACCAACAAAAGTTTTTGTTATTTTAGAAGAAGATAAAAACCAAGTACCTAATCCGTAGTATATTCTCTTAACTGAAAGTATACAATGGTGTATATTATTCTCTTTTGTTGGAAAGTTTTCGGGGTCGTGGACTTCCAATTTATTTATTTTTTTAGCCTTTATTTGTATCATCTTTTTAACCCATAAATAAAAAGAGACTAATGGTCAAGAGAAACACTATACTTCTTTGCCCTTATTATTTTTTCTCATACAAATTTTATGTTCATTATCATTATTGTAGGTTTCTATTCCATTTGGGCAGCCCTTTGAGTTTATAATAACCGGTTCTAACAACGTTGAACATCAGTTGAGAGCTGACTACAATTCAGCAGATATTAGCAGGTAAGGAATCGGAATGTAATTTATCATAAAGAATTTTTTTCCTCTGTTTCCAGATTCGATCTTTTTCCCTGAAAGAAAAGAAAAGGAACAAAACAGAACTTCACATGCATATTTAAGAAACAAATTTTAAGATGCTGAGTTTATTTTCCTTTCTTTTTAGAGTATAAGATAATATTTGGGGTGGGGTATTTGAACCCTCGACCTCTTGGTCAAGGATTCATGCTATTGCGATTGAGTTAAGCTCACTTTGGCAAGGTGTCGAGTTTCTTGGAAAGTAGAGCGATGCCTGATGCTATTTTCATTATCATTACACATTATATGTGCACCTGCACGTAAAGGCACCACTTCTTATAGAAAATGTAAACTAGAGGTGTACAAAAAAATCGATAACCCGAATAACCCAACCCAATAAACTAGGGTTGGGTTGGGTTGAGTTTGAGTTTTGTTTGAGTTTGGTTGGGTTGGGTTGTAAAAAACCAATAACATCAGGTCGGGTCGCGGGTTTGGGAGATTTTGGGCTCAGTTCAACCCGAGCCAAACAGAATAATTATTTACGATGCCTAGGTACGAATGAAACAGCATGGTGGTATACTGGCTTATAGGCACCTTATGTTTGCATGATTAGGTACTGAGTTCGAGCTAGGAACTTGCATCCTTTTTTATTATAATTATCATTTTACTAATTTTTCACTTATAATCTGCCATGTGTCCCATCTCTCTTTCTCCCTCCTTCATTCATTTTTCTGCATAGCTTCCACTAAAGAAAAAAAACGAAGTGTCTTCTTCTGCTTTCGTTTCTTTATTTTTTATTTTTTTAAGTTTCATTTTTGTAATTAGTAACTATTTAAGCCCAATCTACAAATTGTTTTTAATGTTAATATCTTTTTATTAAGTTTCATCTTTGTAAGTAGTAACTATTTAAGCCCAATCTACAAATTGTTTTTAATATTATATCCCTTTCTCTTTAAGATTGATGGATTTTCTTCACATGAGGTTTTCTTATAGCGTTGGCTCATGATTGTGTAATTGAAGTCTTACACAAAGTTGGTTCTCGACTCCAAGCTTTTTCGGATTTTTCATTTCTTTTTTTACTCTCTCAATTGGAACCAATGTACCCAACCCAACCCAACTCGAAAATATTGGGTTAGATTGGATATTCTCTATAATTGGGTTGGGTTGGAAAAGTGACCAACCTGAATTTTTGGGTTTGTCCAAAATTTTCCCCAACCCAACTCGTGTACACCCTTTGTAAACTGATACGTGGTATAGATGCACAAATTCGATGGACCTTATAGTTGTGATGACATTAGAGACAAAGTCTTGATGCTTTCAAAAAAAAAAATCCACTGTAATTAATTGCAACGTGTTACAAAATGATCTCATAAATTTACAAGGCTTTGATACGAAGGCAAGTCAGCCTGATGTTATTCATTCTGACGGTCGTAATCAATCAGCATCTTCCTTAGTCTGTGTTTTGTGAGCTGCTAGGGTTGAACTTCTGTATACTTTTAACTAAATCGGTGAAAAAATTCATTGAAAAAGGATATACTTCTTGCGTGCAGCCTCTTATAGGATTCACTAATTATTATCCATTATAAAATGGATGGAACACGATATTAGAAAATTTTGAACTCGAGACTGACTACTGTTCTTAAACATGCTAAATTGTGTCTCGTAACCCAAAGTTTTTTGGGTAAAGAAAATTCAACCCTTAAATTTTACATTGTAGTACTAACAACTCAACTACAATTGACAGATTTAATTAGGAAATTCAATGTCTTCATTAGATCAAGTCCTGACTCTTGATAATTGAACGTAATTCATTTTTATATTGAAATAATTTCTCTTCCTATTTTCTTCAGTGATTGTTTTATTTTGTTCTGTTTTCTTTTTTGCAGTTTCAGAGATACAATTGTGCTAACCTTGAGGTTATTTATTCTTAGGGTATGACTTCTCTCTTTCCTAATCCAATTCTTTCCTTGTATTTTCTATTTTCTTTTTTGTTGGAGAAATCTTTTTCTTAAACGAAATCGCAGATATATATTTGGAAGTATTAAAAACAGAAGTGTTAAAAGATTTAGCTTTAGATCATATATTATTGAATACATTTGTCCAATAAAAAAGTGAAACTACGAGGACTTCAGGAATGAGTTTTTTACATGTCAAGCAATCCTCTTACAGGATGAATGGATGATACAAGTGTAATAGCTCAATTGGCACAAAGATCACGGCCTCTAATTGTAGTTGAACTCAAAAAGAAGACCAGTTTCTTTCTCTATCTTCCGCCCTGAATTATTTTCTCCCAAG
>JBBMEG010001716.1:0-41911 GCA_037832605.1 Cyclanthera cordifolia | reverse complement strand
ATCCCGTCTAAGCGGCCAGCTACCGCATCAACCGTGTCAGCCATGGCAGCGATCTCATTCAGGCGAGAATCCAAGGAATGCACATACTGAGACATTCCAGCTAGGTCGACCATCTGTTCTTCCAAGTTGAACAATCGATCGATATGAGACTTTTCCCATTGATCTATCATCAGTGAACTCATTGTCACAACAAAGGAGCCAAATTAGGCTCTGATACCACTTGTCAGAGTCGCACTTCAGAGGCAGCGGAATGGCGACTGTGCGGCACTTGCTCTAACCCGGCGAGCAAGTCAGCCTAACCAAAATGGCAGAGCGGGTGGCTCAACAGGTGCAACCTCTATCACGGACGTCGTGAAAAGGTTTTAAGAGAGTTTTAGAAATGCTTTTATCTTTGAAAGCTATATGACAAGATGCAATAGAAAACATATCAACTAGCTTGCATTAATCATATAATCACTTGGTAGGAAGGAAGCTTCAAGAAGTCATACCTCATATAGTACATTCTGGGCCATAATTGATGTGACACCCTTGCATATGAAAATGGCGAGGAGTCAACACCTAGATAAAAATGAAGGAAACTATCCTAACATGCAATATTAACAAAATAGCATAAAGGCATGATGAAAAGGGTGTAGAGGTTCATGCGGCCATGTGCAACACGCACTGGACAAGCAGGACCGTGACACGTGGCTGGGCGCAGACAGCAACGATCTAGGCTGGGGCGCGGGCAGCGGCGGAGGCGGTGACGGTCTTCTGTCCTTTTATCGGACGACGACGACTATGGCCCTTTAGAAAACCCTATAAAACCTTTTAACTGATACCATGTAAAAGGGTTTAGAGAAAAATATGTGGTACTATTTATACACAATTACAATCTTAACTAATCTCAATATAATTCTATAATATCTGAATACAATCTTAACCCACCTAAATATAATCCTATAATATCTAGATATAATCTTAACCAACCTAACAACCTAAATATAATCCTATGAATCTTACTATTTCAAATATTGTTGATTTATCAAAAAGGTCAGTGACATATTAGTTTCATTATTTGGCGGTAATGCTTCAACCCCACGTCATGAGTTGAATCATAGAAATTTATATTTGACTCTCTTTTATTTGAAAGTCTATCACTTCTCGAATTCTTACTAATATATATATATAAATTTTTTTTGTTGATTTTTTTTAGTAAATATTGCTGCATTCAATTTCATATATATGAAAACAATTAATATAAGAGGATATATTAGGAAATAAAAATGAATCAAATACATACATATTAGGAAATAAAATAAAATATTTTCTCTCAATAAATGTTGAAAAGGGCGCCAAGTTTGAAGAAAACGAAAGCACGTTAACTAAGACAGAGGCGATGAAGAAGTATAAAAAAAGCGTGTCCTCAGCTCAGGTTGAACTTTCGTTTTCAAACCATCTGAGCATAGGCTATCGAAGAACGGAGAACATTCAGAACGCGAACAGGAGGAGACTGGGCTGGAGGATCTGCAATGGATATTTTCGACAGAGATTTCGTTTCTACTTTTCTCGATGCAGATTTCTGGAAGTTCCAGCAGAATCGAATCTGTTTTGATTGCTCGTACCTGATTCGTATGAGTTCGTCTTCGTAATGCAGGTATGCATTTATTCGCCTCTCTCTAATTATGAAATTAGGTTTACTGTGCTCGATTGAGAAGAAACTCCTGGTAGAGGAGTTCCGATTATTCCTTCCTTCTACCGAATCTTACCTGAATCTGCATCATTCGCGCTCGTTTATTTTTTTTTAGTTTCAATCGTTGATTATTGACTTATTTCCGATTTTCGATTAGTGTAAATTGAAAAACGACCTAATAATGTTGATTTCTGGCTTAAAATTGATGGAAAAAGGTCGCGATTATCTTCTTTTTTTTGTTGTTTCAAGATTTAATTTAGAATGCTTGATCCTTATCGGACTGATTTCTCAGTTCTTGAATCGTTCAAGTGGATCCTAAGGTTTTTCCTCACCGTCAATCTACAATAATACGCTAGAAAACCGAAATGCTTTCTACTGTAAGGTGGATAGATGCTCTCGATATTCTCTCTTCAAATCTTTATTGTTTTGATAATCCAAATATAGAAGTGTATGGTACAAAAATAAGGAGTTCTAATTTATGTTACAAGTTTCGAATCTTAACTCCAAGTTGTTGAATTCTAAAAATATAGAAGAGTGACAAAATGTTAGCATTTCTAAATTCTTTTATCATCTTTGTTCTGACTTTCTGATAATGATTGGTCAGTGTCGATAGTATTCATATTTTAAATGCCAAATATGCCGAGATAACAAAATGTTTATGATCAGATGCAAATTTTCTGGAATAGTAACTTCTACTGCTCTTTTGATTTACCTATCGAAATCATATTTGTGCCTTTTGGTGATAGTAACTTTGAACTTTCATGTTTATAAGTTTGTTCAGTTTTGGTTCTAGTTTTAGAATTTCAAAAAAAAAAAAAAAAAGAAAAAAAGAAAAAAGCTTGTTGGAACATTTTCTGTAAATTTTGTAAAATATGTTTACCTATTTTTTTTACTTGTAATAAAAATTTTGAATTAATTTTAATTAATATTAACTTCAAATTCATCTTAGACACCACTTAAATTTTATAAGAACTAAAATTGAACGTATGATATTTCAAAAATTAAAATAGAACAAAGTTGAAATTCTAGAGATTAAAATTGAACATATCATAGAAAATTAAAATAGAACAAATTTGAAACTCTAAAGATTAAAATTGAATCAAAATAAACAAACTCAAAAGGTATGGTATTCTAAACTTATTTTAACTATTGACCCGTGCAGATCACTTTTTCTGGATTCAATTGACCCCAATTTTGGTGGTGTTACTTCTTGCAAGAAGTTGGTAGGCTTTAAAACTAGATGATTACTATGTGATTCCGTGCTTTAAGTCTATTTCAATATATTTGTTCTCATAGCAAATAGGTTTTTAATTGTGCAGCATCATCCATCACTACTTCAGCTAAAGGAAAAGAAACTGAACCTTATACCAGCTGCTGAATAATTAACCGGTAAGGAACTTCAGCTTGGTCTTTTGATTTTTATTTTTTACACTATTTGTTTATTTTTATTTTTATTTTTATTTCCTATTAGTTTTTTAAAACCAAAACTTAATAAACTAGGTTTTTAAAATTAAAAAATCAAAAGATTATCAAACATACCTTTATTTATTTATTTACTTTTTTTTTTTCTCCTTTTTTTTGCTTTTCGAAATTTCAACCTATTATCATTCAAATTCTCTTTTAAGGGTTTATTTTCCATAAGTATTGGGTTTTTAATCAAATACTAAAATCAAAACAAATTATCAGAAGTTATTTTTTTAAATTTGTGTTTATTTCTAAAATATGGATATGAAAGTAAGTAAAATCAGAGGTAGAAATGATTATAAGCTTACTTTTCAAAAAATGAAAAAAAGAAACGGATGCAAAAATTGAGCTAAAAGTAACAAGATCTTAATAACTAACTTGATTCCTGTCAAAAAAAAAAAAAAGAAAAAGAAAAAAGAAAAAACTAACTTCATGAGAGAGCGCACATTGACTGCTATTTAATTTGATGTAGGAAGGAGAGCAAGACTTCGTATGAGCGCCAGTAAGGGAAGGAAACAGTTGACTAAAGAAGCTGAAACAGAGTTTTTTTGCAACAATTGTCGCAACAGAGTCCGCCATACAAGGTAAGAGACTAAAATTCAGCTTATTTGACATTTTAAATTAAAGCTCAATCATTGGAATATATTGACCACGAAAGCTACAACCGAAGTGCGACAATAACTAGAAGTAGTAGACGTTGAAAATTTATTTGCTAGAATAACATCTCTTGGAATTGAGAATTTTGAGTGAGTTAAAAGTAACTCGGGTAGTTTTAAACTTAAACCAAAACGAGTCCAAGCCAATCCCTTCTCTATCTCACAATAGATATGCTTTGGAGAAGAAGAAGATCAGATAATTTGGGTATAAACATAATAGACGCTGGATTTACACACTCATGTTACCGTGTAGGATCCAAGATTATCAACATATTTATTTTTTTATATTTTTATCGTGTAATATATATATATATGTGTGTGTGTGTGTGTATATATATAATATGTTCTTTAGTTGTTGATGAAAACAGAGATATAGAAATAATTTCTTTCTTACGATTATTAGACCATCTAATTTGAAATTCACCAACATGAACACAGCATAACAATTAAACTATCTCAATTGATTATCAGAGTGTTTGAAGATTCAAAATTTTCAATCTATTTATGAAGTAATATTAATAAGAAAAAAAGATTATTCATTGGGTGGACACTCGAAACTTTAAGGGTATGCTCGGACCCTCGACTATTAAACAGGTTGTTGGTTATGTTAACCCAACTTGTGTTTAGGAGGACCGTTTATTTTAAACGGGTGCTAAGTCTCAATCCACGAGCCACTTTATCAACCCACTCCCACAAATGATAAATATTTATCTACACATGAATGTGTAGGTAGAATATGCTTATTATTCATGTGGCAAATATTTGCCACACATTTATTTAGTATTTCAATGTGATATTAATTTTATTAAAAAATAAATAAATGTGTGACAATTTGACACACTAGTAATAAGGATACTTTACCTATATATTCATGGTAGGTAAGTTTTGCCAACAACTAATTATGCTAAAACGCTGCCTTTAACCCATAAGTGGTAGAAAGAGCATCAAAAGAAAAATGATGGAAAGTTAGCAAAATAGCCAAGCAGGTGGAGGTTTTTTATTTTTTATTGTTTTAATGAATATTGGATTAACCACTTGTTTTAACGAAAAAATTAACTGAAAAAAAAGTTATGGTCAATGTCTTTAATGGGTACATTTCAAGTTTGGGTTTAATAAAAACTTTAAAGGGTACATTTCAAGTTTGGGTTTAATAAAAACACACTTGAGGTAAGATCACGAGATCATGGGTTTGTATCTCCACCCCTTGTTGTAATCTAAGAAAAAAACACACACACACTTCAGTCAAGGCAACTACACAAACATTTTTTTGTGAAAGATTTCAAAATTTCAAAATTCCTATATTTATTTAAGATTCTCAAATTAAAATTACATTAATACACTTATTTTTTTTAGTACATAACTATATCAATATACAATATTTGTGAAATAGTATAAGAAAAAAAATCCAATTGTAATAGAACCAAGGTTTACATTAGTTCAATTCTAGTTATAAGTTTAACCAAAACTTGTTTGTTAATTATTAATAAACTTTTTTAATCTAAATCCATGTTAATAAAAAGAATATGGAGGAAAAACTTTAATAACTCATTACAATAACATATACTCCAAATTCATAACCTCTGTCTATCCGAACATTTTTTTTATCGACTCTAGTTATACCTGCATCTTAAACATTGTTTATCATAATTTATATTATAATAACTTTTAATCCAAACGTCATTTATAATAACCTACCATTTATAATAGTCCAAACTCACAATAATAACCCAAGACCAATGTTTGGGGGCGGGGGGGTTTGTAAATAGAAGTGGGCCATCCATATTTTAATATTATTTTACAGCAGAAGTGAAACTAAATCTTAAAATGTGTGTATGTGTGTTTTTTTTTGTATATAAAAGTGGACTCCAAATATAAATTTAACAAAAATGGGGATGTTTGGGGAAGTGAATGAGCTGTGCATTGCGTTGCTGGTCAGTGAACACATCTTTTCATCTATAGAATAAAGAATAGGAATACATTGGCTACGCCGAGCGTAATAATATCCCTCTCCCCATGTGGTTTTTTTTTCCCCTTTTCCCCAAAAAGGTAACAATAAAAAAGACTATATAGAACAAATAATAAACATACATTTTTCGAAATAATTAACCTGGAATGAAGAAGCATTTAGAGGTACATACTATCTGCAGCCTTTCAATAAGTAAGATGAGGGACTTGAGAAACTTCTAGCAATCGCAGTAGAAAATTTTCCAGTTTCAGTTCCCTTGCCTGGTGTCCCACATTCGCTGAAGTCAAGAACCCGTCGCTCTGTCTGCATAAATTCGAACAACATTCCAAGTTAGTACTACTCTTTATTTACATTCACAAAATAGTACTTACCGCTCTGCATAAATTTGCATCGTAAAATTGAAAGGAAAAAAAAAAAAAAAAAAAAAAAAAAAAAACTAGTTTTTCTTTTTGCTACACGTTTGCAACTCTACACATTCTAGTTTTGTGTGTTTCTCTGTTGTTTTCTACTAACATTTGCGAAGTTCATTTGTTGTTTCGGGAGAATTGCATCGGCTCTTAATTAAGATGGTCCTTGTCTTGTTTCCGTTTTGAGTTGGATTTAATTGTTTTGTTTTTGTTGATTTTTTCATATGCGAGCATGTGAATCGGTATACTCATATCATGATAATATCTGAAAAGATAATCATGGATTATTTTGCTTCAGTTCATAATTAAGAAGGTGCTTGTTTACATTTCATTTTTTATTTTGATTTTATTTTGCTGATTTTACTGATCCTTTTAGAAAGATAATCATCATAGATGGATTGAATTATTTTGTTTATAAAAAAATTAAAAGCATGATTACTATGGAAACGAAAACAAAGGGAATGGATAAAGAAAGAAAAATGAATGTGATGAGATGATAACAATTGAGGACAAACTATCAAAAGAGATCCATTTCTTTTCAACCACTCTAAAACATTATTTTTATAATAAGTCTTTTTCTACTTTTTAAACAAAACTAGATTTTGAAAACAAAAAATTAGTTATGAATTTTTTAATTTACTTCAAAAAGAACTTTTTTGAATTTTTTGAATTTATTAAGGATATGTTTGGAGTCGTGCAAAGGGATGAGAAGAAAAAAAATCCTTTCCTACCATTTGATTTGCAGGGTTGTTATTCTATCTATCATTAATTTATTTTTATTTTCACTTTTTATCTGTAATTAAACATGGTGGAAGGATCCAAATACTTTTTTAAGATAGAGAATTTGAGTAGAAAAATAATTAAATTTCAAAAATTAAAAATATAAACCAAAATAATTAATAAAAAAACTTTTGGAGGTGGATCTTTTTTTTATTTAATTACAAATAAGAAGAGAGAATATGAATCCATAACAAGTGAAAATGCTCTTCAAAACACTTTTTTTGAAATTGGATTAATAATTCTTTAAAAATAAATGAAAATTATTCTAAGTAATTAAAATTAATTAAAAATGATTATTAAACCTAATATTAAAATTTAAATTTTGTTTTTGTTTTTTGTTTAAAAATCAAATCAAAGAAAGGACACATTTTTACATAAAAATGTGAAATGATTATCAAAAATTCAAATATGGAGGAAAGAAATGAAATAGTTCTGAATTATTCGACAAAACAAAATTAAAAATTGTTTTTCAAAGAATTTTGACGAGGTGGCTTACATTCATATTTAGAAATTGTTATTAGATTATAAATACAAATCATTTTGTAAGAATAATTTTCCAATAACCTCAAATTTATATAGGACAAAGAGATTTGTATTTTTCAATTTTACTGTTTGAAAATTGTGGTGATGTGTATTTTTACAAAATAACTATAATTATAGTTAAATTTTAAAATATTTATATATATATATATAGTCATTAGTACTATATTATAAGAAAATATGTGATAATAGTCATTAATACACTATTTTTTTTTTTTTTTGTGAGTTTTCCTTTTGTTTTATATCTAAAAAAAACTTAACAGTTTCTTAAACATTTTTAATATACTGGCTCCAATTTTAAAACTAAAAGAAAGTTTAAAATATTAATTTAGTGGTCTCTATGGGGCATCCGATAAAATATTAATTTAGTGCATGAAATTCAGAAATATTCCAATTTAGTCCATTAATATATTTATATTTAATCTCGCTCTTCCTTTCTCCAATTTAGTCCATTAATATATTTATATATACACACACACATATTTATATATTTATGTATGAATCTAACATATTTAAAATAATTAAATTACTTTTTTTAATCATGACTCATCTTAATTTGATCTTTTAACTTTATTTTTTTATCATAAAAGTTATATTCATCTATTTATTTTGATTTATCATTTTCAAGCAATTATCAAATTTAATTAATAGAATTGATTAATTTCATTCATTTGATAATCAAAATTTAGTAGATATTAAACTTTATATAAATAAGAAATAAAATAAAATAATATTTATATATATGTATAGCCTATATTTTATATTGAACTGAAGAAACCTAAACTTCATATATTTTTATTATTATACTTCCGTGCAATGAAAACTAATGGAAAGAGAGGGAGAGAGAGAGATGAAACGTACCAAAATATCCGGAGCCAAAGTGGAAGGAACCCCATGAATGGAGTTGGTAGCTCGAGTCTTCTCCTTGTTCTGACTCTCATATCTGCCTCGTCGTCCTTTCAGTAAAGATTGTGGCGTTTCATTTCCCAGAACCTCCTGAGCGTTTGCACAAGCAGCGGCTGTGTGCTCACCTACCTCTTTCATCAGCCCAATTGCATCGTAGCTCCTATCCCCTGGGCTCATAAAGTACCCAACTTCCTGTAAATTACTTCACACCCATCAGAATACAACCACGCTTAAAACAAGTAAATGCAAACAACTTAAAAGATAATAATTGAATTCGCAGAATCATCATGGATTGGTCTAATGTTCGTGAATGACTTTAGAGGGTGTTTGTTTACGAATGAGCTTTTACCACCACTCTTCAAACAATCACATTCAAACAAGTTATAGTAGTAATCATTCAACACAATCATTCATTTTTAATCACTCAAAATAATCATTCATTTCTAACCATACATTTCAACTCCTCTAAATAATCACTTATTTCCAACTTGCATTCAAACGAGTTATTGTCTGCAATTCCTCTATAAAAATCATCATCCAAATGAGATATTAAGTACAACCCCTCTAACAAATAACCACATCTAACAGCCATACTAGTTATTACTAAAACTCAAATTTTAATCACTTAACAAACACTTGCATATATCCAAAAAAAAAAATAAATAAATAAAGAAAATCGTAGTGATTGCATTACCTCTATTGGTACATCAGCGTCCATTCTTTGACCAAACAGAAAGGAGTTAATGAACCAAGGCGACTTCCATGCTGAAGGAGATTCAATGCTTCTCTTGAATGGAGTTCCACCGAATCTAGAAAGGAACAAATGTTGTTAACTGAGAAGCTTGTAGGGAATAACACTCTACGAAAAGAGTAGTAAGCAATTTACACAACTAAAAGGGAATGAACGGTTAGCATTTTATTTTTTTATAATGTAATATAATGTACTATTTCCCTAACTTACAATGAAGTAGTAAACTGATGGGTTGGAAAAGTGAATCTTACATGGTTACGGTTTCAGTCGAGGACTCCTTCGAGGCATGATCACCATTAACCTCAGTGGGCACTGTCGTGGACTCTGAGTTTAGGGACCTAGCTGTTGGAGGATGGCTTACATGGCTCATTCCACTGGCATTAGGACAATTTGCAAGAGCACATTGACCATCAGATAATTTTGAAGGGAAGTAATGATCTTGTAAAGCTGTTGAGGTTCTACATGGAATTTCAGTCATTTCTGCACTTGAACTCCTATCTGCATCGGCTCCAACACCACCATCATGATGCGTAGAAGACAAGAGTGAGTCATTCATGTCACATTCAGTAAGGATGCGTGAAGACTGTTCGTGGACCTGTGTAAGGAAAAGGTTTGAAGGGTCACTCTTGTGAACATTTTAGGAATCCAGATCGAAAAGAATGCGAGTAGTAGACAAAAAAACTAACTCACTATTTGGTCAACAGAATCAGCGCCCTCAGTTGTTGTGCCATTATTGAGTTCTTGCCTTTTATTCTCCTGGAAACTGCAGCTATCTAAGGTTCTCTCTCGATATTTGCTACGCAAAATATTAATACCATTGCTTTGCTTCTCTTGCCTCACTTCTTCTGTGGGACTAATATTTTCCTTATCTTCGGAGTTGCTAGAATTGAATGTTCTACTGATGGCAGCATCAATCTCCTGCTTTTTGTCGCATCGTTTCTCAGACAGGGGAGACAAGAACTCTCTATGGCGTTTCTTCAAAATTGATGGAGTATTAGTAAAAGTTTTAGCAGCACTCTTCAGCACAGCATCAGGACTATCATCGCGGGAAGGTGAATTCCAGAGCCTAAATGGAGTAAGACAGTTCATTGAAGACATCATGAGTTGACGAATACCGAGTGGACTATATTCTTGCTGCATATCACTGGCGGATGGTGCAAGATCGCAGCTAAGGAATGGAACATCCAAACTTGGGAACCGAGGAGGCTCATAACAAATAGCTCTAAGGTCCTGGTGATTCGAATGGCTAGTCTCTCTTCCACTAGAAGAAGGAAAACTTTGTGCAGTTTTGGGTTCTGAAGAAGTATTTACAGGAACCAGCTTTGATGGATCCTTTGAACCCTGCTGCATTTGGTGTTCCGTGTTCTTTATTCCGTCCTTGGGAGGAGAGTCAGCAGATTCATTGGTGTAGATAAAGTCATCATGTCGATTAATGGCAAGCTCTTGTTCGAGACTTGCAAATAAATGACTTGCTTCACTAGCATATACATAAGTATCATTGTTAGCAGAAACCAAGACAGGAGCTAGAAAAGATTGAGAACATGAGGTATCAAGAACATCTGATTGCGAATGATGATACGATTGCAACGACAAGTTTTCATTACTTTCTGGCATTTCAAAGCATGATGATTGACAGTGCAAAGGATGTGCATATCCACTCATGTCCGGAGCGTCCATTGCATTTTCAGAAGAAAAGGCCTCACTATTAATTGCATCTGAAAACAGAACCGTGCAACATTCATAATCAGATATCAGCATATGTCCAGGTTTTTCTGAAGCCCTGACCATATTTTTGACAGTAGAGGCACTCAATCCTGCAGACGTTTGATGTGAAACGTTCTCTTCTTCCTGCGATCCAATTGCTTGAAACTGTGATTCCAGCGAAGTAACATTTGGTAACTCGTACAAAGTATATTGGTTAGTAGTATCCCCAGTTGAAGAAGTTCCGCAATCCTGTGAGAAATTTTGGTCAGGAGGTTTCACATAGCAACCTAATTCACAGAGCATTTCAGGAATCGAAAAGGTGATTTCATCCAAAGAAGCTTGATACTGCTCTGGGCAATGTGGTGTCGAGGGTGGTTCCTCTTTTAAATAAACATCTTCAGCTAATTGACATTCCTCTGTTGTGTGTGGAACTGTATAGGAACAAGCAACAATGGCTGAAGTTTGACTCACTTCAGATATATCTTCTCTTTCAGTCCCTTTGAGACTGCTATCATCTATACTGCTCTGCACCCGCGAAGATGAAGCATTGGGTAGGCTTGATGATTGCAATGCATGATGCATAGGTTGAAACTGTTCAAGTAAACCGGATGCCAAATAAGAATCCAATTTCTTTTTCACAGAACTGTTCCAGTGGTTCTTTATAGCATTGTCTGTCCTGTTGACAACCAAATAATATCTTAGTAGTGTTGAAACAATAAATTCAAAACAATGAATCTCTGTAAAGCAAGTAATTTCATCAATGAATATAATGAACATCGTAGGGAATTACAAGCAGTATGTGAGTAATATTCCATAACATTATATGCTTTTTATAAAAGAAATATACTGAAATTTAGCTTCTATTTGCTTACCTGCCAGGCAAGAATTTTGTGAGCTCAGCCCATCTATTTCCATATATTTGATGAGCGCGAATAAGTGCTAACTCCTCTTCCTGTGTCCACGCTTCCTTGTTTATTGAAGGATTAAGATGATTATGCCACCTGATTAATTTAAAAGCTAAGTTTAACAGAAATAATTTTACCAAAACAAAAGGTACGGTCAAAGTTGAGCAATAAATGACTACGACCACTTAATAAATTATTATATACAAAACAAAATCTTAATGGGCCATTTGGTTTAAGGTTTCAATGAATGCCAATGAGTAACATATGCCTAAGATAGTTCGGAATCAAATATGTATTTTTAAATATTTCTCTTTTGAGATATACTCATATACCATATTTTTATGATTATGGTGCATTAATCAGAAAAACAATTCAAACTAATTCAAACAATAAGTATAAATTTTCTAAAAGTTTATAACTAAAACTTATTTGCTTATATATATTCAATTTTAATCTATTATATCATTAAAAATAACCTCATACTAAATTAATCATAATTATAAGTAAATGGTTCATTTTTATTTTGACAATGGGGTGGGGTATACATACTTCTCCTAGTTGAGCTATGCGCATATTAACATTAACAAATAATGAACTGCTAGTTTAAATTAATGTATTGTGTCAGTCCATTACATTCTATTTTTAAATATATATAAAATAATTTATTAAATTGAAATGTTAAAAAAATTTATTTTAACAAATTCATGTATTAAATTTAATAAATCATTCTATTAAACTGCATGGGAACCAGGGATGTTGTAGGTTTGTAACCTTGGGCATGGAAATAAATATCCCTTGCTCATTGCACCCTTATTCCCCAATCCCTCGTTCCAAAGTACTCCTAAGAGTCAAGCAGTGAAATATTTTGTTGGTTGGAATAATTAAATTTATTCCAATCCAACGACTTAAGTTTTTAGGTTGATCGATCATTTAACATAATTCAATATGGTATCAGAGCAAGGATAGAGTTAAACGGTTAAACTTTCAAATGATAGGAACTATTTAAGTTTCTAGATTGATTGATGATTTAACATAATTCAATACGGTATTGCGGTCCTGAGTTCAAATTCCTTCCGAGTCAGTTTCCTCCCTAGTTAAACTAGACTCTAACACATCAACTTAAACTTTAGGTTTGTTTGGTACATAATTCAAACACATTCCACCAGAGTTAACTTCAGTAAGTGAAAAGATTAAATGTGTCACTTTAGTAAGTGAAAAGATTAAAGGTGCCGCATCACTTCTAATCAATAATCATACCTTTCTCTACATTGCTTACCAATACGTCCGGGTAAGTGTTGTGCTATGGTGGACCACTTCTTAGGTCCATACTTTTGCACCATTTCAACAATGATTTCATCTTCCTATAAACAGCTTCCAAAATACATCATCAGTTCAAAGAATAAAATTGAGCATCAACTGACACGTGTATAAAGAGATTAAGAGATAGCCAATACACACACACACACACACTCCCACACAAAAAAAATAAGAAAGAAAGGAAGAAGAAGAGAGAAATTACTGTCATGGACAGACAACCTCTTTGGACCATGGACCTTTGACTAGTTCTGGATCCAAAACTTTCTGCCATCTATGTAGACATTGTACATCAGTTCGATCCTTGAAGCATTCCGCTACATATAACCAAAATTAAGATTACGCATCTTGCTTATAGGATATCAAACTATGAGGATTAATAGAGAGAAGATAACTAGCAAAGAAAGCAGGTGCTCATGCAAGCAGTCATGAACATTACAATGAATATCAATTCTTTCATTTTTATATCCATGAGTGTCTAAGGTCAGCGTACATGCACCTCGACTAATTTTATGGTAGCAACCATTTAACCCTACTATATTTGGTTGTTAAAGAAACTAATAAGAAGTTAATTTCTAGATAGATGGTCAATGTAGATCAAAATCATTCCTTTTGAGTCTTTTAAAGTCCTTTTGACAACTAGGTCGACATATGATGGTACAATGAATATCAATTAACAGGATTAAAAAATCTTAACAATTTCATGTGAACTAGTGGATTTGTGAATTTACTGAGATTCTGCTCTTCATATCCCTACAAGCTAAAGCTCCATGCACAATACCATCAAGTTACATTTAAAGATATGAACACAGTAGCCCGTTCAATGTAAGACTGAATTATCAAATATTTCATAGCCTCCTCATTCCTGCTGATAGTTTTTAATTGAGAACTTACAAGTAATTAATACTTTATTCATCCAGAACCCACAGTAGTTATATTTTCACATTTGGTAAAGGGGCACTAAGCGGAAGAATTTAAACATGTTATTAAATATTACCAATGTGAGAGCCCCACAATGCACAAATTATTAAAAAGGAAGACAAGCGTATGAAGTGTTTGCAACAGTAATTGTAAAAAGAAAGCCATATATTTTCATCTTTACCAATTTTCTTCCAGTTCTTGCCTTTGAATCTTTCAACAGCACTCCGCAAGGTTTCATCCTAATCAAATAAAGAATTTGTCATACCAAATAAAACATTCTGATGTAATTTCAAATACTGATAAGAAAAGTAACAAGACAAAATTCACTACAGATCATAAATAACTAATTATGATGTTCTTCGAGAAGAAGGTTAAGCTCTTCATAGAGATGGAACGAATGATAAAATATATGGAGAAAACCTAGGACGATTGAAGAAATTCAGTAGTAAGAAATTAGTTCTAAGGAATCAAAATGAATCTATGTTCTTCTGTATCTCAATCAAGGAAAATAGTAAGTTACCTCTTCAGCTGTCCATTGGCCTTTCGTGGAACGCCTAGTAGGTCCACTGGTTCTTCGACTATAAGTCGTTCAATCATAAGCACAAATTTCAATAATTAATGTGTCTCTAAACCTCTCAATCAAAGAAGAATTCAACACAACATGAGGATTACCTATGCAGGACTCGAACATCTACAGGAGTACAAACCGTCGGTTCACTTTCCATAGCTTCTCGTCAAGCAGGTAAAGCTGCATACCCCAACCCGAACTCCAACTCCACTGCAATTCTCTCACGAATATTTCTCCCAAATCATTCTATTCCACTCTTAAAAAGAAGAGCCGGCAGTTAGTTTTCATTCGACAATCCGATGGAAATCGTCGGACACAATTCCTGAAATGGAGTAACTACAGTCAACAAAACGCTGCTAAGAGAAAGATCAAATCAAAGATACTAGGAATTAAGAAATCTCCATATCTGAATCCGTCGACTCAAACCAATACAATAGAAGATCTCAGGAATTTCAAATTTCAAAGAGGTCGTCGAATCTAGGTTTCAAAATCGCATTTCCGCGAAGATAAACTCAAAATCAGAATGAACCAAATCGTCAATGCTCCGACAGATACAAATTGGAGTTGAACTAAAGATTAAACTAACGAAACTATGGAATAACGGAAAGAAGAAGATAGATACAAATCGCCGATTGAAAGTAGGTCCGATTGAACAGATTTCAAAATCAGAAAGTACATCGAACTTCAAAATTCAGTAGAAACAAAACGCTTACAGAAATTTCACATTCTTAACCAGCGAAAAAACAAAACAAAGACGAAGAAGATGAAAATCTGGACATTGCAATGAACGAATACCTGAGCAGAGGCAGATCCGAGAGAGAACTGAGAAGATGCGAGCGAAAGAGAGAGAGAGAGAAGTGAGATCAGAGAGAAGCCATATTCAAAAACAAAGAGGGCGGACTGGGAGATTCAAACCCTATGGTTAAAGTCAATCAAAGTTTTTTTTTTTTTTTTTTTTTTTGAAATGCTGAACCGTAGTTGATTTAACGCCTATGAGAGAAATGCCCATTTTTGTACCTAAAATCCAGCCGGTTCTTTTCGAAAAGTTCAAGCTCAACGGGCATTTTTTTTTGCTTTTTTTTTCTTTTACATTTTCAAATTAAAAATATATTTCTTCTCTAATTTTTTTCCGACCTTATGAAACGTTTTGACGATTTCCTTCGCAACAGTGTTTGTTGTCTCTTAATTTAAGGTTAAATACAAAAAAAATTTATGCATGAAGTTCGGTGGCATATCTATTTTGCCAAAGAAATTTCATCTACTTTTTTTTATGAACATTGAATCCATAAGTTTGGGATTTAGTGCAGTTTGGTTCTTATGTTTTACCACTTATGACGTGTTTGGCAAGGGTATTAAATTAATCCGGATTAAGTTGACCCTTTAATCCTTATTTGATGAAGGGGTGAATGAAATCCGGATTAGCATTAAATATAACACAGATATGAACAGTGACACACTGTTCGAATCCGTGTTATGCCTCCGTCTCCATTCAGAACGAATTTCGTTCGATTTCTTCCTCCTCTCTCTCACTCTCTCTCGTTTCCATTTGAATGGCGGTCGATTTCTTCGATCTCTTTCGTTCGATTTCTTTGTCATCTCTCTCCGTCTCTCTGGTTTCCATTTCGATTCTCGGTCGATTTCTTCAGATTTCTTCGATCTATTTGGTTTGATTTCTTTCTCATCTCTCTCTCGGACGATGAAGGTTTTCATTTCGATTCTCGGTCGATTTCTTCGATCTCTTTGGTTCGATTGGAATTCAGATTTACAATTTCTTGTTTCCCCTTCTGAATGTATCTTCGATTTCACGTATTTTGACATCCAATTTCATCTATTCATATTTTTAGGGTTTGATTTGTTCAAACTTATCGTTCTTCGATCTTTCCATCTCTCTGGTTCCCGATTTCGTTCTTCGATCTTTCTATCTCTCTGATTCCAATTTCATTCTTCGATTTATTCGTTCCGAGATCTTCGAAACCCTCATCGTCTTTTACGTTTTCTTCGGAGATCTTACCCCTCACCGTCGAAACTTTAATCTCGTGTCGCCGAGATGCTCTACTTTTGTCATGCATGGCTTGTTTTCGAGGTGTGCTTGGGTTTACACATTCAAAACGGACCATCTACTCCTGCTTGGAAGGACGTTGAAGGTTCGACTTGGTGGGGGGACAGATTGAGATAGGTATTTATTTCCCTTGCCAATCGATGATGAGGCCTCTATTTTGAAAAAAATCTGTTTTCCATATTTTGTGCTTCGGCCAATGTCACTTTCAGAATTAATTTGGTTGTTGAACTGAAAATTAAATTCTATACGTTTTTTTTTTATTTTCCATGCTCGTGGTGTTTTTACAATCACTATGTTTATTTTGGTTATAATGAAACTTGAACTCTGTTTAGTTTGGTTATTCATTTTGCAATAACTATGTGACCAAGTTCATGTTTCTTCGATCATTTCAATTTAAATGGACCATCTCTTCATTCGATTTGCTCCCAATTAATGTGATTATGTATTCAATGTTTATACTTATTTAGCTATCGGATACAACAACCTAATGGTTGTTCTGCCTATATATATCCTATTGTTCTTTAGGCCTCTTCACGTTCACACATCTCTTCTCTCAGTATGTATTTTGTTTAGACCAACTAAATTGCCTTTGTTTTTTTATTATTCTATACTATTTTTCTATGTTCAAATTGTATTTTCCATTCACATATATGTCCTAATTAGATAGGATTGCTT
The DNA here is from genome assembly GCA_037832605.1 of Cyclanthera cordifolia. NCBI lineage: Eukaryota > Viridiplantae > Streptophyta > Magnoliopsida > Cucurbitales > Cucurbitaceae > Cyclanthera > Cyclanthera cordifolia. The sequence continues at coordinate 24,623 of JBBMEG010001716.1, read as the reverse complement.
TGCTTTGTGAGAACCAGTTTGCTTATCTTCATTTAGTTCATGTACTGATCTTGGTTATCTTGATTTAGTTCATGTACTGATCTTGCTAATCTTGCTTTATCTCATGTACTGATCTTGGTTATCTTGGTTTAGTTGATGTCGTGATCTTGCTTATCTTGCTTTAGTTCATGTACATTTCCTGCTTATCTTGCTTTAATTCAATTATTGATATTGCTCATTTTCATTTAGTTCATGTATTAATCTTGCTTATGTCCATTTAGTTCATGTACTGATCTTGCTTAGTTTAATTTAGTTCATCTACATCTCTTGCTTATCTTGATTTAGTTCCATTACATCTCTTGTTGATCTTGTTTTAGTTCATGTACTGATCTTGCTTATGTTGCTTTACTTCATGTACATCTCTCCATTATCTTGCTTTAGTTCATGTACATCTCTTGCTTATCTTGCTTTAGTTCATGTACTGATGTGGTTATCTTCATTTAGTTTATGTATTGATCTTGTTTATCTTCATTTAGCTCATCTACATCTCTTGCTTATCTTGATTTAGTTTCATTACACTCTTGCTCATCTTGCTTCAGTTCATGTACTGATCTTGCTTATCTTGCTTTACTTCGTGTACATCTCTAGCTTTTCTTGCTTTAGTTCATGTACATCTCTTGCTTATATTGCTTTAGTTCATGTACATCTCTTGCTTATATTGCTTTAGTTCGTGGACTGATATTGCTTTAGTTCATGTCCTGATCTTGCTTATCTTCGTTTAGTTCCTCTACATCTTTTGCTTGTCTTGCTTTAGTTCATGTGCTGGTCTTGCTTATGTTGCTTTACTTCATGTATTGATCTTCCTTATCTTGCTTTAGTTCATGTACATCTCTTGCTTATCTTGATTTAGTTCATGTACATCTCTTGCTTATCTTGATTAGATCTTTGCAACTTTGTTTCTGTTTATAATTTTTTTTGGAAATTCAAGTTCTATTTATTTATTTTTTTAAAATGATAGCTATATGATCTCAATTGAAAAATGAGTAATGCATCCAGATCTTGAGACTGACTATACTTATTTTCTGTACATTTGTTTGCAAAATGTGAGGTAATCTTCCATAACTCGTTTAATTGGATGAAAGTTTGTTCCTCAATATATGATTTGTTACTAATGTTTTTGTTACACGTTTCTTGCAGATCATAACTTCAGCGCGGATCGAAGGCTTATTCCACAGTTCGTCGACGAGGTTGATAAGTACTATGTTAGTTATCTTTGTAAATTACTATTTATATATATATGTTCGTTCTTATACATTGTTTATGACACTATGGATTATTATTTATTTATGAAACATTTTCTAGCATTCGGACATTAACTTAATCCATGGACATTCAATGCAATTCTTGTTAACCTTGCAAATTCAAAATTTTTCATTAAAGTAATTTTTTTTACAATATGAAAATTAAAGATAGTGAACAAAACTCAATAATATATTTTCATTATTTATTTTTAACTCTGATATAATTCAACGTCTAATTTATAAAATTTAATAATTACTGGAGTAATTTTAAATTCAAGTAATTTTCAAGTCAATACATTACAACAAAATTGAAATAGCATTTTTTAATTTCAGAAATAAAATTTATTTGGTAATTGCATGATGTTGTATTTTGGTACCAAGCAATTGAATACCATTTTTTAAGAACTTGCATCAAATCATTGTTTTCTTGATCTTGTAATTTCATATAAATAAATAAATAAATAACTTGCTTATCTAAAAAATAATTTATTTTTCATTATTAAAAAGAAAATACACATAATTATATAAGTATATTTATCTGATTATTATTTGATTTTTTTTTTTTCTTTTTACCTCCAAATGTTAAAAATATTTTTAAGTAATGTATAATGCAAATTGATTGCATAATGTAATTTATTTACATCTTTGTGATTTTACATCTTCATCCTCCCAAAACATACATTTTATGCTGTTCAATTTTCTAATGAAATAGAAATAAACTACATTTTTTATTTTGCTTTCTTTTTTTTTTTTTTGAGATGAATACTATACAATTTTATAAGACTATCCAAACCATACTTTTATTTGTATATTGAAAATATGACTTATAAAAGTTAAATAATGAAAACATTTTTTTTAGTTCAACATTTTTTAAGTAACGAATGACTTGAAGTTATGTTTGATATCATACAGTAATATACCTTACTGTTTTTGTTGGCTAAAATAAAAGTAAAATAGCATTGATTTATTAATTCATCATATGTTTGCATGATATATTTCATTTTTAAAATTCATGGAATGTTAAATCATCGTGCTGTATAGCTTATAACTCTTTGCAAACTAAATGAATTTAGGAAACTAATAACATTCACTTACGAACTAATGAATCATTAGTAATATCGGTTCATTTTCAACTTTATTAGTATACATACATTTATACATAATTTCAGTATTAAAAGCATTGTATAGCTTATAACCCATTTTCAATTTCATTTGAAATATGAGTTTCGTAATTATCTACCTATAATTTTTTGCATTTCTTTATGTTAGATAATGGACCCCGGTAAGATGTTTTCAATATTAGTAGTACTATATAGATCTCAGAACCAGTTTTTGCTTCTAGCAAACCTGATGATGAACTACAACCCTACGGAAGAAATTCCACATCATTCCTCTGTCTTTAGACGTCACTTCCGCCAGATGACCATTTTCTCGTTGATGAGAGAAAGCAATCTAGCTTGTCGTGAGACAACTAGAATGAATTGTGCTTGTTTTCAATATTTGTGTGACATGTTAAGGATTTATGGTGGTCTGCGAGATACTACATTGATGTCGATGAAATGATAGCCATGTTTCTACATATCATGACTCACGATGTTAAGACCAAAAAGTTTGACTAATCTAGTAAATTTCTCTTAATTTTAAAACATAGAACCTAATTGAAACAGAGTGTTAGAACCAAAAAATTATTTTTCCCTTTAAGTTATTACATGATTTGTCAAAAAGAGAGCAGTTAAAAAAATGTGTGTATTATTTGAATTAGCTCAAATACTAACAAAAATAGAGATTACTGTAAATAACTATATTTTTTAAATATTAAAGGAGTTAAATTTAAAGAGTGCAACGACGAATAATATATTAGTTAATTTTAAAGAGTGTCAGCACGAATTATACATTTAAATTTTAAAATGAAATGAAATTTCTTACTTGTTCATTTGTAGGATGTCCGGGACTTTAACAATGTAATATCATATCCTGTGAGTAAACATTATAATATTATAAAAAAAAAGTTGAAAAATTACTTTGGTATCAAAAAGTATCATATAAGAAAAATGCAAGGGGATCATACACATAAATAAGCAGGTAAGTTTTTCTCAAATAAGGCTCAATTTTTTCATTTTTTTAAAAAAAACCACGAAACAAACAAGTATTTAATTCTAAAATTACGAGCTAATATAAAAACAAAAATTTCTAAACACTCCCAATAACTCTCATATCTAAATACTCAAAATAAACACTCCATGAAATCTCAAACAAACAACTCTGATGTGTTTTCATTTTTCTATTAATATTTAGATTGAAGCAAGAAAAGGAAAAGAAAGGTTTGATTTCTTACCAAATTCAAAACAAATAAAAACAAGTTTTTAATTGTTTTCTGTTTCAAGACTCAATTGAATATATAGAAAGAGAAATTGAAAGAGGTAATAACAAAACCAAATACCATAGCAACGTACAAAATTCAAATAATGGTTAGGCATAGCTAAAAATGCTCCAATTATGGTTTTGTTTTTCTTACATTGCACAGGCCTAGACTCAACTTTTCTTTTTCAACAGAACTTTTATTTAAAATTGGATTCCAAATTTAGAAAGGTAGTAGATTCATTCATCCCCTTTAAATCTGGGTCATTTTGAACTCACTACTGATACAAATAAAAAATCTCAGATCAAATTTTAAAATATTTATAAATCAATAAATCGCAGTATTCCAAATACTTAATAAATTTCCACTATTAACTTCAACACTGCCGCCCCTTTTCAGCTGCCTCCATTAAGTTTCTCACATTATTTGCCTCCTCCATTAGGTCAGCTTACAACACATAATAGTTCAAAAAAAAAATCCGATTGCTAAAGATATTGTAAAAAAATTCTATATAAATTGAATTAAGTTTTTGGTCGGTAGACAGATAAAACCCACAGTATTTTATTTCTTAAAATATGAAATGATGGTTGATTTTCATTATTTTGAGAAACTTGGGAAGTAGGAAAAGAACAAAACAAAATGGATTAAATAGGGTTGGTTAATTTTATATGTTTAACTTTCGAATACTACTATAAATTAAGAATTCAAAATATCAAAAAGAAGTCCTAAACTAAACAGGAGGCTGACAAATAATTTTTAAAAACCAGTAGATCTAGAAGATGCCGCGTGCTTCCCTCCGTAATCTTTATCGAAGAAATCCAGCTAAATTGGAGCAGAGCTTGCCTTAAGATGCACAGCCTTTCACCCTTCATGCTGCTCAAACCTTTTGAGCTTTATATGGGCGACCTCGGTTGTTGTCGTGTCCTCCTCTCTGCCGACCATGCTTTCCACCTCTATTGAATTTACCACCCCTATAGAAAATAGAAAGATAAAAACATTTAGAAGATTATGAGAGAGATCTGAGAGAAAATTCAGCATGAGTTTTCATAATCGTTGTTTATGAAGCAAACCTTCCGCGGTTGCCCTTGAAGTCGCGTTGACGCTTTTCTTGACCACTGCGGAGTGCCTTCCAATACTCCTTCTCCGCTTCACCTAGGGTCAAAGTTGTCAAAACAATAACATTAAGACGGAGAAACAATAAGTAATCAATTTCATGGAATAGAATGTTCAACACTAATCCATAAGAATTCAGTGATAATGAAACTTATAGCTCTACAAGCATCAGTCCTCCCCTCCAATTATAGGTTTAGAGAAGCTCGATTGGATATGAGGAAGGAACAAGAAATTGTGACCATACCAAAATTGTCATCCCAATCTAAGATTTGATCTTAAGTAATGTTTCGTATAAACAACAGACAACATTAATTCTTAGTATTTATATTCGTGAGTGGAGGCCGGCTTCCAAGCACCTCAACTATTCTTAAAATTCAGACCATTCTATTTGACTCTAAAATATTTGAATGTCAAAAAACTCCACAAAATTGATTTATGGTCACCATGGATTGAACTTATCACCTGCCCCTTAAGCTCCTCTTGACCACTAGGTCGGTCATCTGTCATCCCATGATGGTTTATTCTTAGCAGATTATGAGATGGAAAGAAAGATGCAACATAGACAAATAGTTGTGATCGTATAAACATTAATGAAAAAAACATTTATCAGGATCATAGATTTCATCTTTAACAATGTTTTGTGAAAAAGAGCAAAACATTTATTCTGAGCAGATGAGATAAAGAAAAAACGGAAGGAATGATGCAACATATTCAAAAAACAAACGTTGAGTTTATAAAATTTCAAGATTTTTTAACTGAGAATAGAAAAATTACACCACGATGTACTATTCTTGTTTCATTTGGAAAGAAACTACGGCAATGGATAGCAACTAAAGACATTACTACTCATTGCTTAAAAGAACATTAACAATTTGTATAATACCTGACACTGGTTCCAAAGTGGCTATAAAATTCTTCACGGCCAGTCCCCCTTGTTCAGAAAGTACCGCAGCTGCACGAGATTTCTGAGCAGCTTCAGAATCCTCAAATCTGATATAACCCGACTCTTCTCCAATCTTAAAATCAACGTACTTCACAATCGCAACCAAATAAAAAAGGGAAACAAATGGAAAATGAAGATGTGTCAAAATGAATAATTTTTGTATTGGCAACAGAAAAGTGATATGAATACCAAAAGCATGAATATAAGAACAAATAGTCTTTAAATGCAAATCAAGGAAGGTGATTATTCAAAAAAAATCAACCACACTCACTCCCGGTTCATATGTATACACTTGGGTTAAATTTCACAATAGCACGAATGAAATAGAACAAAAAATTACCAAGCAAAATCAGTTCCCATGGACCAATAAATAGCAAGAAAGATAAACTACTAGATAAAGGAACAAACTTTTATAATAAATATTCTTGAAGAATTATGGTGAGTACAGATATTTTTGAGGAAGAGAATCTACGAAATACCTTGACACTTCCAAACTTCTGAAAAATATCCTTCAAATCCTCACGTGTAACAACATTCTTATCGTTTCTGGACAACTCGAATATGTGTTTTTTTCCTTCAGCCTCTTCGTGTTCTTCAATGGAATCTTCCATAGACTGATCTTCTACACCAGGCTTTCCTTCATTGCCTGAATCATTTTTCTTATCATCAGAACTTTTCTGAATTTCTTCATCTTTACCCACATTTGCTTCCCCCGTTTGCTCAGTTTTTTCGGCATCGTTCTTTGAAGAATCTAATCCTTCATCTTCTTTGCTTTCAGTCTTATCAGTGGCTACATCATGCGATCCATTTTCCTCAGCAGAACTTCCAGCTGACATTCTTTTCAATGTGAAGGCAACAAGTAAGCCTTTTGGGTAGCTGCAATAATCATGAGTCACAACAAGTGGGTAAGCAAAAGAAGTGTATGGTTAAGATTTAAAAATACTGGATATTACTACTACAGGCCTATGCTATGCTACAGACTTGTATTCTGAGGAATTATTGTTCTTCCGGTTTGACTGTGAGCTTTCAAACTTCTCTGTTTCTTTTGCTCTCTCCTCGTCAAAATCCCTCCTGAAATTGAAATGATCTTTAGAAAGGTAGTTGAATGATATGTACCCTGAAATATATTAAATCAATGCTTACAGTCATTAAGAATCTTAGCTAATGAATATGCTTTCCACAAACATACGATTAGAACAAATGGAATTTGTATATCGTTACAACTCATGAGAATCCTGGGTTGAAAGGAAAAAACCTAAAAAGAAAGACACATTTTAAACTAGAGGCTGGCACCTAACTTTAGGATATAGATGCATTTCAACATGGGTATAAGAATAAATATCAACCAACTGCCCATTTTCAAAACATAGAAGAAAACTAATTGATAAAGAAGTGCCGGACAGGGCGACAACAAGACACAGGACGCACATCGAGAATAATACATCTTTTAATTTTAATTAATGTTTAGGATATATATAGATCTGCATAATATTCAAGTTAATTAACCATAGTAGTAGTGCCAAATACATTAACCAACATTCAACTGCCAACTTTTCAGTTCAAACAAGAGTAAATAAAAAAAAAACAAAACAGTAATGTTTAACATGCAAAAATGAAATAAAAAAACATGTTCTGATCGTGAATATCAGAAGAATTAGTACTTTTGGTTATATTATTTATGTTTTTCAAATAATTTGCGTGTAAAATTTAAAATTATATGGTCCTTTGTGCTCAAAAAGATGGGCTAGACGGTGTTCACAATGCATGTCCACAGCTTGTTTTACATTTAAATTGGAAAAATAATAATAATGGCATGTAAATTGGCATGGAACGCGAGTCCAGAGCATGTCCGTGACCTACATGTCCAACACAGACAGACACTTCCTAAAACATAGCATGGAATCTGGCAATTAAATTTTTAGTCAGCCTATAACTACCAATACGCCCTTCCAAAGGGACAACAGAAAAGAAAAGAGAACATTAAAATCCTATCCTACTGACCATCGTTGGCAACATTAAAAATCACCTTTAGGATCTACAATATAATCCTAAATAAAGATTGTGACGATTTGTGGGTATAAGCCTATAAGGTTCTCTTTTCAACCTCTGAACATTTAAAATTCTAGCAACCACAACACAATGCATGAATTTAACTCAAATTGAGGTTAAAGCCTAGTACGCCTGGAAGACTGCTTTTTTTATTGGAAAAAAAAAAAGAGGGTTGGAGGCAAATACAAATGAGCATGTTTATTGTATTGCAGCATGTACGTACTTTGGTTTCAATTCTAACTTGGCACCCGCATAAAGCAAGCTTTCTGCCAAAACTTTTTCTGCATCTTCTTCAGTAGAAAATTCTACCAAGGCAGTTCCACAGAATACCCGTTTATCTGAAACATGACGGGGCAGCCTCACGCTGTTCACCTGAAAATCAGTGGGGAATATTCTTTTATTCAACAAAAAAAAGAAGGAACTACAACAAAGGGTCTTGGTAAAACTAAGAACCCAACTCTGATTAACAGAACAGGATTTCGAGTCTATCAACTATTCCGTATCACAAAGTGATGAATCAGTTAAAAATCAGAAAATCAAGAAATATTGGAGGAACCGCAGCTTTTCATTTCACAATTTAAAATTTTCAAAAGTGTTAATGAAATTGTTATGAAGACAAACAAAGCTACTAAATATTAATTCAAAAGAGCTTACATTCATAACCTAGCTAAAACAAACGACATTCTGAAGCCAATAATGAAAATGATGACATTAGAATGCAAAGAGATATTGGTAAAGATAAGTGGACTATGAGTCTACGATACAGAAATTAGCATCACTATCAAAATTCAAAAACAATAATCTACCTTCGCAGTTAGAGCAAAGAAAGCTTCTACATCTTCACGCTTGACATCAAATCCAAACGGTGATGCAGCAATAGTTCTATCATCCAACTGCTCTATCATCTCCTCAGGCTTAGAGAGTTCAGTAGTTCTGCCAATCTTCTTCCCTGAACCATGCAAAGTACATAACGATCCAAAACTGGTATAGGATACAAGTCAATAGGAAATCACATAGCAGGAGCTAATCTAAATAATGAAGTGTGTCAATTTTTTTCAAATGCACTTTATAAATGTAAGGATTCTGCATCATTCACCATATCAGTAGTTAACATGAGAATTTACTACAGTGAAAGCAAAACATTTGTATTAAATGCAACAGATAGTGATGCAGTAACTGCAAGAAAACATGCTTGTTTTCCGTAATAACGACCTAGAGATTTCATGCTATACAAGGAAAGACAACAAATAAAAACTCTTCAATTTCTCAGCATTTAGATAAGATAAATGACGATTTACATCACATTAAGCGAAGAATCTAACCATCTTCGGAAACTTTGATAGCTGAAGAGCTTTTCAAAGTTTCAGCCACAGCCTTTAGAGTCTCTTCTGGAACGTCTTCTGGTTTCACGTTCTGATCCAAATGAAGATGGCTTTTCATCCGAGAAAACGTACAAATTAAAGACAAATCCACCACTGTAATTTCCCAGTTAAGATCAACAAAACACCTTCCAAATTAGCACTAACAAAGCTAATCCAAATTAAAACAAAACGAAAAATATAAAATATAAAATATAAAATAAACAGGGCAAACAACTTTAAATCATATTAAACAAACAGAACCAAAGATGAAAAAATCGCAAAAATAGCATACTTCCATCGGGGCTTTCGTTGATAGTATTCTTAAGAAAACCATCTCTCGGAAGATTACTGTCACTGAAATAGAACTCGACCTGCATAAGAAACATCAAACCAATAAACATTTAAAATCAGATCGTTTAGAACTTGAACTGAAGAGATATTATGAACACATTTGACCTGACGGATCACTTTCTTGACGGTTTCTTGATCGAGAGAAGAATTCTCCATGGTTGGAAAAAGAGTTTTGAGATGGAGAAAAAACGCGGGCGGGAAGCGACGAAGACGCAGAGAGAGTAGGGTTTCGACTTCAGTACTGAATTAATTTCTTCGTAGTATTTAAAGCTCTTGTTTTTTATTTTTAATTGTGTTTGGAGAAAACCGGGTTCTTTTCCACGGTCCGGTCCACGATGGCAACAAGCGTGCCGTAAAACTGGCCACGATTGGAGTGGTAAAGCAGAGTGCAGAGTGCAGAGTGGGCGACCTTGAACTAACTGACCTGTTTCGACTAAGATTACATTTCTCTTCCAATGTCTTATATATAAAAATTCACATGAGATTTTGATAGAGAAGTAGAAATGTAATGAATTTGAATTCTATTGTGTTGGGTGAATGTGGGACAAAATGTCTTTGTTTATTTTTCTGATTTTTTTTCATGTACAAATGTCTAAAGTGTTTAGCTACTTATTATCGAGGGGGTAGGCTTGTCATTAAGGATTTGCGGCTAGTGTGTTGAATGTGGATTAGTTTTGAGTACTTCGCAACTTATTTTCAAGCTCGCTCGATAATTGTCAAGTTTGTTTTGTCCTCTCGAGCTATATATTGATTATTTACTTGTTAATCTTTAAGTTATTTTTTGATTTGTTGATCTTTTGAGTGGTTCTTTTTTCTTCATGTCCTATAACATCGTAAAAATGTTTTACGCATAAGATTTAAAACAAAAATTTCTCAAATTTTTCTCAAAAATCAAATTTGTATCTAAACTTTTATTCTCTAATTCAAATGTCCATCAAATACAATGATATTGATAGATTTTATGCTAACTTTATTTCTTCGTAAGGTGTAATGTATTAAGTTAAAAACTTATTGATTAAGGACTCTTTATCATCATTAAAAAAATATTTATTTTTTTAAATATAATAAAGAACTTATATTCATATTAGTTTTAAAATAAACCATAGAACTTTTGAAAACAAATTTTCTATAAAATATGAATTCTATTCATAACACAACATTTAAAATATACTGTGGGTTGTCAGGGTGGGGTAACAAAACACAACTTTGAAGTAGGTTATAGTGGAATAATCTCTCGAACGTGAATAATATGTACTCCGACTATAGTATTCAAAATCAAGATGGTTGTGGTAAGTCATCCGTTTGATAGAGTTTTCGGTTCATTTAAAAAAAAAACTAAAAAAGTGTATTTTAGTTATCGTCCCATAATTGAAAAAGTTGAAGGTTGAGCAAAACCTCTAAAACATGAATGATGGCAAATGACGAAGTTGTAGGAGATTTGTTTATCTTTTTAATTCTACTTTTTCTCCTCAACTTATTATTCTGCATTTATGTCATTAATATGTACCACGATGTACATGTATGTACCCTTTGTTGCTGAGTTTTCAAATATTTGTTTTAAGTTTTTAGTTTTAAAATAGTATTAATTGTTGATTCTTTTGGTTTTTTTGAAAATTGTGAATGATTTTGGTCAAAGATATTATTTTATATTTTATATAATTTAGTTGAATATTGTTTTTAGTAGGTTGTTATAGGAGAATCTAATTATAAATAAATTAAATAAAATATAAAAAGTAAGTATTAGGGGTATTATTATCAAAGTAAATTTTTAGATTTATTAATTTTAATTAAAAACTAAAAATTATACATAAATTTAAAGTCTTAAAATACTAGACATTTGCCTAGTTGTTCCTTATTTATAACCATCTCTCTGTTCCCAAAAAGTGGTGCAGTTGTTTGAAGACTTTGACTCGAGAGGTGTGCTCTCTCAAGATTCTAGGTTCAAAACCTATATGTGACAATAGTTACCAAATTCAGGTACGACACTCGTGATTTCACTGCTACTTTGTCTTCTAACGTGGTCTCGGCTTCTGATGCATGATCTTTCAAGTGGTATGTATTATGACTGTTCTATCCTTATAGAGGTTGTATCGAGATATACAACATAAACGCTCTAGACAACCCCATGATGCTGGTTCTACATTTTCAAACATGACGAGTTGAATAAATTTCTATGAACATTGGGCAAGAGTTTCTAATTTATGACACCAAAGTCAAACAACAAGCAGTTAAATGCTCGATATGTTCAAGAGTCATGTGACTAGTCTCCATATATACAACACATGTAGAGCACTCATGTTTAAAGTTGGTTCTACATTTTCAAACAAGGACGAGTTGAATAAATTTCTATGCAACATTGGGCAAGAGTTTCGAGTTTATGACACCAAAGTCAAACAAGAAGCAGCTCGATATGTTCAAGAGTCATGCGACTAGTCTAAATATATACAACACATGTAAAGCATTCTGAGTACAATGATTTTTCAGGTACTTGATATGTACAATGATTTTTCAAGTACTTGATGCAGATCTTGGTGCAAGACAAAGATATACATTAATTGTTGCATCCCGACAAAAATCGTACCCCCACATACATTGATGTATAGTAAGTTTTCAAACTGTATATACAACAGTTGCTGCATCAGTCCAAAGATGTACATCTCAAAACGAATTAAACAAAATTTGAAAACAGAGCGAGTCGAACAACACAGTTTGAAGATGTATATATATACACGCACTTGTACATATATACATAAGTCGAATAGAATGCTACAGGTATGACAATTTTCTCTATTTTTTTATTCTAGCTCATTAGTCTCCCAATATATAAGAAGAGGTAAGTGTATGCACTAGATCTTCAAATCGGTGATGTGAAATGACGTATATTAATTTTCAACCAAAAAAGTCGTGCCAATTATGTCTTCAACGTTGGCACATGTATTTTTCCCGGTAGTAACAAAACAATGTTTTTCATGTACCTACTAGTATGGTAGGGTATGTAGGAAATTATTTTTTTTAGGTGTAAATTTAATTATTGGTAAATTCTAATCCGTAGAATATTCTTCCAAATCTTCATCTACAAAATAGGATAGCAAGTAAGATTTATTAGTTTTTTTTTTTAATATGGTAGGAGGAACTAGTGAAAAAAAAAATCAAATCTTTTAATATAAATGGTAAAATATACATTACAAAACATATTTTTTCAATTAATAAAATCCGGATTTAACTATTTAGACATTAATTTAAATGTAATGGTAGGTTAGTCATTCAATAAATTATTTTATAAAAATAGCTATTTCCCTAATTAACCCTTTAATTTTGACTCAAATTTCAAATAATTTGAAAATACTGTAATTAACATAATTTAATTTTATTATTAGAAATGAGATAATGACTTGACAATCTATTCAGGATGAATCCAAAATTTTCAATCAACAAACTTGATTTTGACAAGCATGCTTGGTTTTTTTTTGTTTGAAATATGCCTATATGGTTTTTTTTAAGATATGTCTAACTGCTTTTTTTTTGTGCAACATACATGTCTTATTCTGTATAAATTTGGGCAGATGATCTTATTTTTCCTCTAATATTTAACTTCAATTCGTTTTAAAATAAAATTTATGTTTATTATTATTTAAATATAATATTTAAAGGAAAACATGTGGTTATTTATTTAGAATAATGAAAACATATTTACATTATTATTTTTCATTATATAATTGAGTGCGACTGCTTTGAAAACCCAGATTAAATTATGATGGGCCATAACCCGCCTAGTGCTCAGCCCAATGAAATGTCGACACTAATTCCATTAACAATAAGTCCAACCCAAAGAATACGAAAATGGTACATGTTCATTATTTTCTAACAATATTTGAAAAAAGAAAAAAATTGTAAACCATATTTATTTATGATGAATGAAAAAACCATTGAATTGTGACAATTTTTGTTTTATAGTTGTATTATTGTTTCATGAATTATTGTCTCATTATTTTAAGTGGAGTTTAATAACCATTATATATATGAGGTTTGATTTTTGAAAATCAAATATACGCCAATTATTTCAACAAGTGTATTTTTTCATTATAATTTTTATATCTATATTGTGTCAATAATATTTAAAATTTAATTAAAAATTTAAAATGTAGCAACTTGTTCTTATTGAAAATTAGTTAAGATTTAAATACTTCCCTAAGTAAATATGAAACAATTCATAAACTTTTTTTTTAGCGAAAAATAATCTCAAATTTTGGTAAAAAAAATAAATCAAAAGTTAATTAGTTTACTACCTTTTGAAATTGACATCATTTATTTTTATTTTTTTGAAAAGAAAATTGACATCATCTAAATTCTTATAAATGAATTGTTATGATAAACCGATTTTTATTATAAATTATGTTTGAAAAGTAAGTCATGGTTGTAATAAATTATAATAAATAATTTAGAGATGCAAAAAATTATGACATAATTACAATAAGCAATGTATAAACAATTTTAGAGGTGCAAAAAAGTATGACATAATTACTATAAGCAATGTTTGAGTCTAAGGTTATTATAATTTGAGATTTTTTTTTAATATTTGTTTTATCTCTTGTTTTTTTCTTATAAATTTAAAAATACAAAAATTAATAAAGTAATTTTGAAAAATGAAGTTATTAATTAGTTCTTCTAAATTTTTTTTATTAGTTAGTTGAAATGCTGTTAAATCACGAAAATGAAAAGATTTGAAACTAGTCTAAAGGGCGACTAAACGGATGCAAAAATTTTATATATCATTTTATATTATTATATTTTGAATTCATTTCATTGGAAAATTTGAATTTAGTTTTTATATTTTTAGCAAAACTTAAAATTTATAGATTGTTACTTTTTGTTCTTGTAAAAAATGGCTATTGATTTTATTATATAAAACAAATATTAGTGTTTAACCAAATGATTAATAAATAACTTATAACTTATTACATAAATCAATTTTAAATTTTTGAGTATTAAAATTTAACATTGAACAATACATTAACTAAAATCAAACAATAGACGTTTTAACCAAATTACTCTATTTGATAACAGAATTCCTATTACCCTGACTAATGTTACCGTTACCATTTTTGATTTTTTGTTCATCAAAATTGAACAACATGATCAACTAATTAAGGGCATGTTTGGCTACGGCATGAAGGAAAAAGAAGAGATAAAAAAAAAAAAAAATTTAAATTAGTGATTGATGTGATGAAAATTGGTGGGCCAAACAATGAGAAGAGATATTTTTCATTTTCTTTCCGATCCTTCCCACCGCACCAAACATGCCCACATTTTAAATAGGGAGACTAAAGAAAATTTTTACTTTCGATAGCCAAAAAAATTAGCTCCCTAACATTCACTCAAATATCACTACTAAAAATCTTGTTTCAAACAATCAAAAATCTTTCTTCCTAAAAGAAATAAAAAAGAGGACACATTTGATGATGTGAGAAGGGAAATGAATAGAAGAGAAGTTTCAATCCGGCTTCACTGCGTTACATCTTATTAATTATTAATTATATATATATTTTTAATATTTTTCTTTCTCTTCTCTTCCAATCATAACCAAACATATGTATAAAGAACGCATGTTGGGATTGAGGAGAGGAGAGGAAGAAGAGGAAATAGAAAAATTTGGAGATATGAAATACTTGTTCGTGGATTGATGTTTTAGGGGGGAGATGTTGCAAAACCTTTTAAGAATTTGTTTTTAAGAGAAAAGATATTTATTTTAAATGAAATTTGATATAAAGTTTGAGGAAATGTTCTCTCTCTATAACAATAGACAAATCTTTCAAATAGGATCTTCGGGCTTCTTCAGGAACATCCTACATATAACTTGTAAATTAACTCCAACCTCAGCAGTCAAACGAGACAATGTATGAACTAAACCCGTTTCACTTATGTCACACAAAGAAAAGGTCACAAGTGAAGCCCTATTTGCCAACTTCAAGCAATCTTCCACAATCTAGTCTATTTCATTCCTCATAATAGTACCGGATCGAAGCAATAGAACCATACGTTAAGTAGAAGTTGAGAAGAGATTGATGAAAAGTTGGAAAAAAATTATGATATATTAAAAAATAAATCTGGAGTTGAATTCCTCGTTTCTCTCCTCCAAATCCAATCACAGTATGTATCCTATGCATTAGCAAAAGAAGACGGTACTTTTTAAAAAGTTCAAACGTATTTTGAAATTTTTCGAGCTAATTTAAGAATTTTTTAGACAACGAGGTCTCTGTTAGCCAGCTAAATGAGAGTTGGCAGATTGCTATTTTTTATTTTATTTTATAAAATTTAAGTTAAAATTAACCCCTTTTTTTTTTTTGAACTACACTTTAGCCTAGATAAATTAGAAGTCGTGACATCATTATTATGATTATAAATTGATGGTTTACTTACTAAAATATCATATTAAGTGTACTTTAAAATATCAATCTAGTTAAAAATAGCTTAAATTTATTATTATTGTTTTTTTAAAGTTTAAATTTGGTTCACATGACATAAGTAAGTTCCTAATCTTTCAACTTTATATTTTATTTTGATTAAGTTTTCAAAAGTTTCACAATTGTTTAACTTTAAACGTTATTCTATTTTAATTTATAATTTTTTAAGTTGTTCAATTTGAGTATCTAAACTTTCAAAGTATAGTTTTAATTCAAAAAGTACATATCGAATATATTTGTTACTTTTTTTCTTAAAAAAATGGAGCATTTCTCTCATAAATTTTAGAAAATATGTTAGCAGTTTTATCTTTGCTTGTATTTAGATTATTAATACGATTAAACAAATTTCTATCAATATTAACTTCAGTTTTACCATAATAACTAATTTTTATTTTTTTAATTCTAAAAATTAAAATTCAACACTAAAAAAAATATATAGACCAAAATAAAAAAAACTTAAAACTCAACCTATTAAAATTGGACTTTAAAAGTAGAAGAATCATCATGAAACAATATATATATAATTAACCTCAACGTTAGTCTAATAGTAAAAAAAATGTCTTAAAACAAAAATACCAAAGATTCAATCTACAATAGCCATATACTTAAATATGAATTATTTTCTCATCAACTTCCTTGACTTCTAAATGTCATAATTTGGAGAAAACTATAATTTAGTTCATATAATTTGAAAAATTAGAATTTAGAAATATAAACTTTAGTCTCCATGGTTCGAAGAAAACTATAATTTAGTTCATATAATTTGAAAAATTAGAATTTAGTCTATACATTTGACAAAATCTAAAAAATAGTACGTCTACGTCGTTCGTAACCGTCAGAGAATAAAATACGTAGGAATTAGTTATCAATGTGTTTAATGATGAGAGTGTAAAATAAGTAATTGATTAGACAAAAAAAAAACATCATTCATAGATCAGAAATAGCTTTTAAAGACTTACTTCACCTACAATTTACGAATAACAAGAATTATTTTTTAGGTTTTATCTAACCATAAAAGCTACATTTTATATATTTTCAAATCATAATAAGACTAAAGTTCAAAATTTCAAAACCACATGGACTAAATGATAAGATACAACTTATAATTGACCCTAATTTAATTTAATTTTTTTTTAAAACCAAATATTTTTTGCTAATTAAAAGCCGACTAGGGAGTGAGTCACGGGACTCCGGTCTGTGGTGGAAAAAGAAAAATTGAGAGGGAGTCACTATTTTAGGGCAGCAGAATCCTTTCCACCTGCTTCATTGGCCATCAATCATATTAATCAAGGGTTTTATTTGGGGCAGAAGAAAGCAACCCATAAAAGTCTGTAAGGAAGTCCCTAAATAAAGCCTTAATTAAGCCCCCTCCCCCCACAGTCCTGTCTGATATACTCCCACTTGCACGAGAGCCTGTCAAAATTATATGCACTTGTCTTTGCCTTGCAATTTGCAAACCCAAATGACATATCAAAATCTCAATTATGTCCTATCTTTGCTAACCACAATCTCCCTCTCCACCAACGAAAAAAATATGTATCACTTTCTTTAATTATTCATACTTTTTTTTTTCGAGGGTATCACACTGTGGGAAGATGATGCTTGGTGTGTTTTCCGCTTTTTTTATTCTTTCCCCGACTACTTTTCATTCCCTCCATGCGGGAATTTTGCATGGCTATTCAAATTGAGGGAACTAATTACAAACTTATTCAACCATTTAAAAATAAAAAAAGATTAATTAAGAAAAGATTTCAATGCCCTTATTTTACCATTTTATATAACATTACAATCTTTATTAATATTAAGGAAATATTTTTCAAATTCCTAAATAATCTCCTTAATTACTGTTATCGTATTTCCACATTTCCATAAGCTTTCTTCTTATCTTTCAATAGATTAGGGTTTTCTTTTTGTTCCCAAAATCTATAACCTCTTTGTTCTAGGAAGATGATTTCCATTGGCTTATAGAAAATTAAATTCAATTTTTGAAAATGATGAGTAATTTATTATTTTGTGTTTTTTTTACGGTGGTTATGATGTAACTTTCTCTATTTTTTTTCTTTTTTAATTTTGTTATTTATGGAGGTTGATTGAAGAACGATAAGAGACAACAGTTCAATGCATGAAGACAACCAACATTTTGGAGCAAAATGACATTAATCCATTGTATGTTCAATCTCTCTCTTAAAATAGAGATATTTGTGATAATTAGGACATTGAAATAACTACATGATGTATTTTTTGAGTACATTATGAGTATTATATTTAGATAAGTCGTTCAATACGTTATTACATGTCATGATTTCAGTTATAATACCTTTACACATAAAGTATTATTAGGTTTCTATATTCTGAAACATATATGTATTATTAGTATTGTGGTGTATTACATGCCTATGATAATTATGTTTATTGAAATAACACATTTTTATAATGGTTCGAATAAGTATGATCACATCATTCTACATTGTTAAAATTATATCATATTATATAATAATTTTGAGGTTAATGGACTATATTACTAAATATGTTAATATTAATTGTAATACTTGTATAATACTAGAAGTTACCATCATATTATGATAATACCAAGCTTGAAAAATTATAATACAAGGATAATATATAAGTTTAGAGAAATGGTAAATATTCTATCTTATAATATTGCTGATTAAAATTGTGGTGTCTAACTTATATAATTAGTTAATACACAATCATAATAGATTATACTAATAAATGATATTAGTGATATATGTAGGATGGTATTATAAAATATATTGAAAATAAACCTATTTTATAAATGGTAACACGGAACAATATTAAAAATATCATCAGAATGTATTATTGAAAAAAATAAGAACACAATTATGAAAATTGAAAAAACTAAAAATACTTCAAAGAGGAAAAAAACACAGAAGAAGAAATAAGATCAATATTGGCTACCGAAATTAGGGCTTTTTAATGAACAAAATTTATCCTTAATACATAAGGAAAACATTAACGTGTAGAAATCAACATTAAATACAAAAAAAATAATAATAAAAGGTAAATGACGTGTAAAATAGGAAAAAATAATTCCATATCAAGAGCTTAAAGGGAAAAACTGGGATTCAAAAAAATTCAATAAATGTTAAAAATCCATTTAAATACCAATGCAATTAAAATCTCTTCGGGATACATGTATAATAATTATAGATAAATTGAATAACATACTAAATTCCCATATTTCACTCTCATATATTCATTACTTTATTTTTCTCTGATTATTCTCTTGACTGATACAAATAATGGTTTTCTTCCTATTCATTATTTTGACCCCAAACGGATAATCATTTTTTACCGATGATCATTCTCAAACTATTCTTTTTTTTATTCTCATTTTCATTTACTTACCCTAAAACATCCGGCCCTTAAGGTGTGTTTGGGAGAAATGGAACGTAAATGATTATGGGAGAATAAGAATGAGTGAATAAAAGAAAAGATGACGATTGTGAAGACAATGATAATTCGTGTTTGAGTTGAATAGAGTGGAAAATAATTATGAGAAGAATAAAAAGTATTTATGTGAGAATAGTAAAAAGTAGTTTTTTAGAAGGGTGCAACCCAACGACTTCCCAAGTGGTCACCGGCCAATTTAGTACTACTCACGCCTAAACACGCTTATCTGAGTAGTTCTAATGAGATATGGTGCATTAATATTGCCTGTATTACTACAAGAAATTAACCCTTCGGTGACGGAGACTTCCGTTGCTGAATGTACCAAATTCCGTCGTCTTTGGCTTCGGCGACGGAAAAAGCACCGTCGCCTTTTTCTATTCCATTTATCGCATTTTCTCTGTTGTCGTTGCCAAATGCGACGAAGTCTTGTCTTCGTCAGATTTAGCAACGACGGCAGAGATGTTATTTCGTCGTCTTTGGCTACCAGCAGCGACAGAGCATTATTCTTCAATTCAAATGCGACGGAGCCCTTGTCCGTCGCATTTGGTTGGCAACGGCGACATAAATTTTCTCTGTCGCCTTTGCTCTCTGTTTTTTTTAATTAATATGTAAATGAATTTTAATTGCTGAATATTTATTATTTATGACTTTAATTTCAATGTTTGAGTCATGCAAACATTGAAATGATGAAAACAAATTCTAAGACATTAATAACGAAAATGAAATAGTCGAATTCATTACATAAAAACAAAATGTTTATTCAATGTTAATAACATAAAGGAAAATAAATAACGACACTAATGTAAAGAGAAAGACCTATCCCTAGACGTCGAACTGGTCTTTCCTCGTGCTAATCCGATGAACTCATCGTATGTCTGCAATAAACAAAAATTTGAATTAGAGTTTGGAAAAACTTAAGGAATTCTTGAAAAGAATATCGGGCAAGATAACGGCGTATTTTCATGTTACCGAAAATAAAGCCTGTAAATAACAGTTCAATTCATTTCAATTTGTGGCTATCTTTGCTGCAGGATAGCCACGACACATATAATACAAACAAACGATGTTCGAATGATGGCTAACTTTGCTGCAGGATAGCCGTCATTCTTAAGACTTATGTGAAAAGAAAATTAAGTTAAGTTCATATTTTTTTGTACCTTTCACTGTGATGGTCCGACATTGCCCCCTCCCCCACCGCCGAGCATCCTCTGCATAGCCTCTAGTGTCGCGTTCATTCTTTCTTGGTACGTCGTGCCTCTTATGCCGTCTGCAATGAATGATTCTCTTAATCCATCCATCTTTTCCTACATAATAAAGAAGTAACTTTATAAAAATCAATTGGAATCTAATGTAGAGAATATGAGTCCAGCTTTATATCTTTTCAATGTTGGATCCTCAACCGTAAGGTGTACACAATATTTGATATAAGAGAACTCATATATTTACGATATAATTACCTGTTGATGAGATTTGTAGGGAGTGCTTGGCCAGGAAAGGTCCATTCCTTGTATATTTACGATGAAAGCTCCATAGAATATTTTGATGTGAATTTGAGAGAATTGAAGAAGAAAGGAAAAGAAGAAATCAAAATTGCCATGAAGAAGATGAGAGATTTTGAGGATTGGATCAACCAAATTGAAAGTCGAAGCCAAAAGGTTTTCAGAAGTTTGATCAGTGCCAGAGTTTCCTTGCTTAATGCTCTGTCCCAGTAACAAGTATTCAAAAAATAAGGCCAATTTCTTCTTCTTTTTTTTTACTGAATTTTGTATACTAATTAAATGTGTAAATGAAAAATCAAACACAATTCTATGGTGTGTATTGAATCATTGGAGGGATGAGTTTGGATGAAGAAAATGTGTGTATTTGATTCATTTTCTAATAAATTTTTATATTGTTGGCTTATTATGATTTGTACTTGAATGTAATTTCAAAGTAACATAGGAGAGGGTTGGATATCAAAATCTACCATTTCCATTTCAATCTTAATGGATATCAAATCTACCATTTCCATTTCAATCAAAATCAAACACAATTCTATGGTGTGTATTAACTCAAGCTTGCTAATTGACCCAAGTTCATCTCCGTGAGGGCGTGGCAAGCTTAACTAAAAAACCAAAGGCTTCAAATGTCCATCCTCTTTCAAGAAGAGCAATGTTCTTGTGGCATATGTTTTTGTAGATGTTCAGTTTATTCTCCTAAGATATGACTGCATCATGGTGATCTAATATGTAATAATTAACTCAATAACAAAATTCTAATCCTAAAAACCAATTCAAACAAAAACCTAAAAACTAAACCTAATTCTAAAAACCAAACCTAATTCTAAAAACAATAAACTAAAACATAATTCTAACAACTAAACTAAAACAAAATGTAAAGTATAATTCTAAAAACTATAAACGAAAATCTAATCCTAAAAATCAATTCGAACAAAAACCTAAAACCAAAACCTAATTCTAAAAACCACAACCTAATTCTAAAAACTAAACCTAATTTCAAACGAATTTAACTAAAGTTTAAACGAATTTAGCGAAATTTTAAACAAATTTAACAAAACTTTAAACGAAATAAACATGTAATCTTACCTTTTGGAAGAGTGGTGGTGGTTTCCGGTGAAAGAGGCGGCGAAGAGGATGAGATTTTTTGGAGGATTTGGGAGAAAATGGAAGATTGAAACGGAGAAATTGAGAAGAAAGGGCGATATGTGCATTCTGTAATCGGGGGCAAAGGTGACGGAATAAGGCTCTGTCGCCTTTGCCCACCAAAAATAAATAACGTAAGGGCAAAGGCGACGGAGAAAGCGATGAAGTCGCCGAAGCCCAAAAATTTTCCGCCCAAAATTGGTTTTTGGGGCAAATGATTGGACAAAGGCGACCAAAGCGCTTCTGTCGTCGCCTTTGCCCAATGCAAAAATCTTGATTTACATCAACGACGACGGAGGAAGCTTTTCTGTCGCCTTTGCTATGAGGAAAGGCGACGAACAAGTGTTTTGTCGCCGTTGGTGTGAAACAAAGGCGACGATGTTGTTTTCTGTCGCCATAGCTTACCAACAGCGACAGAATTTTCTTCCGTCGTCGTTGCCCTCGTCGCCTTTGGGGTTTTTTTTCTTGTAGTGAGCTAATAGAACGAAAATCTTCCATTCTAAAAGAGCTTTGGTTCTTAGGGATTAAAGCAATGAAAGTATCATTTAATTAGCTCATTATTTAAACTTAATAATTACCAATTTCAAATACATGAATTAGATTGTAGCAAACTAAATTTGAAGACTATATATGCCAAATAAGAGTCTACAAATTTAGTTGGAAGACTATATGCCAATAAGAGAAATATTTTCATAGCCAAAACGAGAATAATTCAATTGATATCTGACTGTAAGAATAACTACAGAATTTGTGATTTGAATCCTCCTAATTTGAAACTATGTGCAAGTATGTTCAAACATTTAGAAAATTTTAATTATTAAAAGACTCTAATATCCATATGTAATACAAATTAAAACTAAAAAAGGAAACAAAATTATCGTTCAACCTTCTTTCTCCATGGTGTCGCTAAAAATACTCCCTCGACCTTCATATCGTTGTCACCTAGCCGGAGAAGAAAGGTTCAATTTGAAAGCACAAAAAACGTTGGTCATTATCATTCTTGAAGTCCTCTCCTTTCATAAACAACATCACCTCGCAAAACTTTGTACGTCTACAGCCTGAAATCCTGAAGAAGTATACCTACAGAGCTCAAACTTTTAATCAACTGTACCACCCCTTGGGACATAATATATTTAGTTTACATACAACACAAGATATAATAATACATAATATATCATAAGAAGTAGTTTTATATTATTAGTATTACCAAAAAAATTTAATAATAAATAGTATTTAAAAAAGAAACTCTCATAAAGGTAATTATCATAATACCCTTCCTTTGTTATTATCATAGTACTATAACTGTGATAAAATATATAATACTGTTGTCATAATATATGGTTTGGGTATTTGAACCACCGAGAATTCTCTCTCGTAATCATATTTTCCCAAAACTTTTTTTTTATTTTCCTCCTAACAAATTTTTGTTCTTTCTATGACAAATTTTTTTATTATTTTCATAAATATTTGTCACTCAATTTTTTTTTTTTTTTTTTCATTCCCTTCCACCCAAACAGAAATAATAACCCTCTTCATAATTATTTCATTTCATATTCTCCTAATTTTCAATTTACTTGAGAATCATTTGAATTCATCTTTTCCAAACAAACACAAAGTAATATTTATATAGGGGTGTTTGTTCAAGTTTTTACCAAGATATTACAAATGAACTTTTACTTACCATTCTTCAAACAAACACATCTAAAGTAATTATTGTGATCACTCAAAATAATCATTTATTTCTAATTATTCAAAAAAATTACTCATTTTTAATTATTAATTTCTAACTTCGGTGATAAAATTTACAACATTTTAGTGTAATGGAAAGGAATGGAGAGGAAAATGAAGTGGTTCTTTTGTATTGATATATATATTTTTTTTTTTTTTGAACAGATAATCACACTATATCAAGAATGATCCCACTCATTTTTAGGCGAACTATCGAGAGAATCCTTCCTATTATTTGACATAAAAATTTCAACTCATAATGTTTTGTTAACACAAATGTCAAACCCAAAACCACAAAATTATTTTTATATTACTGCCTTTATACTTTCTTTTATCCTTTTCTTCCCTTTCTTTTCCATTGATTGCTACGTAGTGGAGTGACAGTGTCCTAAGAAAGGCAATTGGCAATGCAAAATTGTAGGCATAGGTTTTGTGTTGCTTAGGATCAGTGACACCTAAGTCTATCATTTACCCTTTTCACAAACCATCTTTTCACTTTTCACTTTCAACTACTTCACGCTTAGTTGTCCTTGGCTTTATTAATATTTCAATTTGTTATATATTTTAACTTTTTTTTTTTTAGTTTACTCAAGGCGCGTTTGGATAGTGAATACAGAGTTGGGATGAGAAGTGAAATTAAACTGTGTTTGAGGTGCAGGGTTGAGATGAGAAGTGAAATTAAAACTGTGTTTGAGGTGCAGGGTTGAGATGAGAAGTGAAATTAAAACTGTGTTTGGAGTGCAAGATTGTAATTAAAACTGAGTTTGGGGTGAAGGGTTGTGATGAGAAGTGTTATAAATTTTTTTTTTAAATAAATAGAATTAATTTAATATTGTAATAACAAATTAATTTTAATATTCAAATTATTATAATATAAAAATATCTCCATTTGTAAAAAAAA